>JAFVLL020018752.1:0-21248 GCA_021397915.2 Tor tambroides
AAACGTGTAAACTCAGAGAGCTTTTATTTTGAAATCGTGATGTATTCTCCTGTGTTTGCGTAGGTTTATAAATGATTTACCTTACAAATCTGATGGAGTGGCGCACGTTGCGTTCCCAGATGAACGTTATAATAAACCCAAACTCACAACAACATGGAGTTTGAGAGGCTCCACACATGTAAATGATAACAGTTCCTGTGAAACTACTGTGAACGGAGCCGCTGTGTGACGCACGTACGTAACCGCATATAATTATTTAATTAAATCGTAGCGTTTGTGAATTCACAGTTATGCTTAATTATGATTTTTAAATGGGTTTAATATATCATGTAGCCTTGGAAAATAGTCTAATAATGTGTTTTATGGATTCTCGTCACTGATCTATGACATGATAATTCTCTATTATAGATCAGTGAATCTCGTCCATGAAATGCGCCACTTCCGGTATTTTACCAGTTAGTCGACGCGAGCAAAATGAAGTCGAGGATTTTTAAAAATCGAATAGTCGAATAAAATCGATGAATCGCGAAAGGGGAAGTTGAACAGAATTGTGGCCTAATGATTAGAGAGTCGGACTCGTAATCGAAAGGTTGCGAGTTCGAGTCTCTGGCCGGCAGGAATTGTAGGTGGGGGGGGGGAGTGAATGTACAGCACTCTCTCCACCCTCAATACCACGACTGAGGCTCCCTTGAGCAAGGCCGAACCCCTAATTGCTCCCCTGGCGCTGGAGCAATGGCTGCCCACTGCTCTGTGTGTGTGTGTGTGTGTGTGCGCGCGTGTGCATTTGTTCACTACTCACTTTTGTGTGTGTGCACTTGGATGGGTTAAACGCAGAGCACCAATTTCGAGTATGGGTCACCATACTTGACAATACGCCACTTTAAAGCCCTAGATCAAAGCTGAATTTTCAGCATCATTACTCCAGTCTTCAGTGCATGATCCTTCAGAAATCATTCTAATATGCTGATTTATTATCAGTATTGGAAACAGTTGTGTAAATGTTATTTATTTATTTATTTATTATGTTTTTATTTTTTTATTTTTTTGGAACCCGTGATACTTTTTTGAGGTTCACTGATAAATAAAAAATAAAAAGAACAGCATTTATTCAATATAGAGATGTTTTCTAACAATATCAATCTTTTTGATCACTGTTTCTATCAATTTAGCAAATCTTTGCTGAATGAAAACTATTTCTTTCAAAAAAAAAAATACTGAACTCAAGCTTTTCAGCGTATATTGTTACAAAAGTTATATTTTAAATAAGTGCTGTACTTTTTTTAAACTTTTTCTGAAGAATCCTGAAAAAAGTATCACAGGTTTCCAATACTGATAATAAATCAGAATTGCGTAAAATGTATTTTAAAGTATATTAAAAGATTTTATCAAATAAACGCAGGCTTGATGACCATAAATGACTTCTTGCAAAAATATAAAATAATAATGTATCCAAACTTTTGACCTATATATGAAGTGTTCATTCGCAAAAACCGATAACTCCATTTTTTTTTTTTTTTTCAGAAATCACGTTTTTTTTATTGCGTATTCCAGCATTTCCAGGTAATATCAATCAAACTGCTGTTGGGTTGTTTTTATTAAGGAATAATAACTTAAACAAATACAGGTAATTTACAAAATTAAAGTTCATTGAAAGTATTTTTTTACATATTAAAAGTTTGTTTTATAGCAAAAGCAGATAACTCCAACAGTTGTTTTTTTGCAAAAGCAGATAACTCCACATTTCATGTTTTAGAGTTTAAACAAAACACTCGTTTAATCTTTGTAATCTCCTCAGATGACAATGTAGATGCCTGACAAACGTTGTTGTTGTTGTAATCATAGATTATGGATGTGATTCACTTTTGAAGTGTCTCTCAACATTGCGTACAGCTTTGCTGACGCATTGGGGAAGCACATTTCTCCTTAGAATACTGAAGCCTTATTCGCGTAACACCATTGCTCTGCAATGACCAATGGCGCCCAAGCGCGCAAAAATTGGGGGGCGTGGTGCCCCTTATAATGCAGTGCTTGGCGCCATTTTCCTCAGAATCTTTCTCCTTCACCTCAGTTATTTGGAAGCCTCTCCTTCGTCATCAAGTCATCGCAAAAGTCCTCTTCAGCGTTCCGGAGAAGTTGCAATATGTCATTCAAACTTTGTTCCTCATGCCTGGGACCTCTAGAGCTCCCACATGATCATGACTGGTGCGTCTTCTGCCTGGGCCGCGCCCACGCAGAAGCCGCCATTGAGGAGCCCAACTACCCTCACTGCGACGCCATGAGTGTTAGGACTCTCCGTAAAAGGATAGCCCTCGTGCTCGGCGAAGCACCTGCCCCACATTCGCCGTCCTCCTCTTCTGCCGCTCTGCCAGAGCCACAGAAAAAGAAGCAACGGCCACTGGTCACGGAAACCAGCACTGCTGGCAGCGAGCCTACGCCGGCGCAACGCCCGCGTGCCTCCTCCAGTGGAAAACTATCCGGAACCTCACTTCCGCCCCCCCAACAAACGCGGGTGATTTTATCTCTTTCAGTGCACCCGAGAGAGAAAACCGCAACGATGCGATGTCCACTGCAGCATCGAAGTCGGACAACTTGTCCAGCCAAGTGGAGGAATCCGACTCTCAGCACAGCGAGATCTACGAGCCTGGTTGCATAGATGAAGAGCTGCTCCGCATAGTTTGCGGTGGAAGAGCTCAATCTAGAGTGGTCCCCTCCCACGGAACCTGAGCGGAACAGGCTGGACGAATGGTTCCTTCAGCCCAGTCGATGTCTTTCCCGAAGTGCACGAAGAGGTATCCAAGATGTGGCATGCCCGTATTCGGCTCGTGCCCACATCTCCAGCTCTGCACTTCTGACATCAGTGGATGGCGCTGATCTACGCGGCTATTCAAAACTCCCGCCAATCGAGGAGGCCATCGCCACGCATCTCTGTCGCTCCGCGTCGCTGAGGGTGAAATTTGCAGCCGTGCACCCCAACAAGCCCCTGCCGCACCACCGCAAATATCGTTGGAAAAGCGTACGTGGCAGCGGGCCACGCAGTGTCAGCCCTCCACTCCATGGCTGTTCTCCAAGTTTTCCAGGCAAAGATGCTTAAGCGCCTGGATGAGCAAGGTCCGGATCCAGAAATCTTCAGGGAGCTTCGCAGCGCCACTGACCTTGCCCTGCGAGCCACTAAGATGACGGCGCAGTCGATCGGTCGTGCCATGGGAAGCCTGGTCATGCTGGACAGGCATCTATGGCTAACTCTAATGGATATGAAGGATGAAGAGAAGGCCGTACTTTTGAAAACTCCCATCAGTCCTTCAGGGCTTTTTGGTAGCTCGGTGGAATCCCTCGCAGAGCGATTCTCCGAGGCACAAAAGCAATCCAGGGCGATGAAGCATTTCATGCCGAAATGCACCGGTCAGCCACCTCCCGTGCGTTCGCGCTCCTGATCCGCTCAGCGCTCCTCTTCTGGACCACGAGCCGATCCAGCTCCAAAGCCCCGCCCGCAGCCAGAGCCTTCGGTGCGTCCCAAGGACTCGTGGCATCGGCGATTCCCACCTAACAAGCAGCACGGACCCTGCGCATCAGGGAAACCGGCCAAGGATGCCCAGTCACGTACCTGACAGACTCCAAGGGAAGAGGAGCCTGAAGCTCGACGGCAGCGATGGCCCAGCAGCAAAAAGAGGCTGCGTTCTTCATGTTCCCCTCACAGTTGCGGACGAAGAGGACAAAAAATGTTGTTCTGTGTTTGTTCCACGTGTTTGTACAATAAAAACCAAACAATCTCACAAAAAGAGCTTTTTTCCTCTTCCTGCTGTCACTTACACTCACATACTTCATAGCCCCCTGTCACTCAACAGCGAGCTGTCAATTCCTGTCATGCTGAAGCCTCTCTCACAGTTCGCAGAAGCATGGAGAACGCTACCAGGTATATCAGAGTGGGTGTTGAACATGATAATAAACGGTTACACGCTTCAGTTCGCACGCACCTGGTTCAACGGTGTGGTAATGTCAGAAGTTCAAGCCACAAACGCTCCAGTTCTAAGAGCAGAAATACACAATCTCCTCGCCAAAGGAGCCATGGAGATTGTGCCTCCCGAGGAACGTGAGACCGGTTTTTACAGCCTTTATTTTTTAGTTCCAAAAAAGGATGGCGTCTCCGCCCTATCCTAGATCTGCGTCGTTTAAATCGCGCTCTAGCAAAACGCTCATTCAAAATTATTACACTGAAACAAATCCTATCGCTCATTCAGCCCCAGGACTGGTTTATTTCAGTGGACCTAAAGGATGCTTATTTCCATATCCAGATAGCCCCTCGTCACAGGCTTTTTCTGAGATTTGCTTTCAAAGGGGTGGCTTATCAATTTTCAGTACTCCCCTTTGGCCTCGCCTTGACTCCACGCACTTTTACCAAGTGCATGAACGCAGTCCTCTCCCCTCTTCGTTTGATGGGAATACGGGTAGCGAACTACCTAGACGACAGGTTAATTATGGCTCCCTCAGTGAGCGAGCTCTGCAACCACAGGGATTTTCTCATCAACCACCTCCAGTGTCTGGGGCTCACGATCAGTGTGCAAAAAAGCCAGCTGGAACCCAAGCAAAATATTGCTTTTCTGGGTGTGAGTCTGGATTCTATATCTATGCGAGCCCACCTGCTACCGGAGCGCTCGAGAGCCATCATGAACTCCCTAGCAGTGTTCAAGGAAGGTGTTTAGAGACGCTGTTTAGATGTTTAGAGACGCTGGCACCCTGGATGGACCCAGCTCTCTATGCACAAGGTGTCCCATTTGGTCAGATTTGCGAGAGAAAAGTTGTCACGACAGATGCTTCATGCACAGGTTGGGGAGCCCTATGCGACAGCCGTCCAGCATCCGGCATTTGGACAGCCGAGGAGAAAAAATGGAGCTGCCTGGAGCTCAAGGCAGTTCACCTGGCACTCGAGAGCTTTTATGCTCAAGTTCATCACACGCATGTTCTCATCCGCACGGACAACATGTCAGTGGTAGCGTATATTAATCGCCAGGGAGGCATTCACTCGCGCTATCTTCTCTCGCTTGCGACGAGCCTGTTACTGTGGGCGGGTCAGCATCTCTTATCGATTCACGCCGTCCATGTCCTACACTCTGGGAGTGGATGCGCTCGCTCACCCTTGGCCGAGAGCTCGCAAGTATGCTTTTTCTCCAGTGAACATCCTGCATCAGGTACTGTGCAGGATCAGACAAGAGAAGGAACCAGTTCTGCTAGTTGCGCCAAAATGGCCCACTCAGCCCTGGTTCCCAGACCTTCTTGAGATGTTATCGAGCCCTCCCTGGCCTCTATTCCTCTGAGGAGGGACCTCCTCTCCCAGGTAAATGGCTCAATCTGGCACCACAACCCGGCGCTGTGGGACCTGCATGTCTGGCCACTCAACGGAGCCCGGCCACTTCAGCATCGTTACCTCAGCAAGAGATGAGAACCATTTCAGAAGCGAGAGCCCCATCCACCAGGCACCTGTATGCTCATAAATGGAAAGTTTTCACGAATTGGTGCAGCTCGAAGAACATAGATCCAGCGACCTGCTCGGTCTCATTCATTCTGTCATTTTTAGAAGAGCGCTTGGATGTCAGCCGCACGCCCTCTACACTCAAAGTATATGTAGCTGCGATCTCAGCTTTTCATAATGGCATAGACAAACAGCCAGTTGGCAAGAACAATTTAGTGGTTAAATTTCTCCACTGCGCAAGGCGGCTCAACCCTCCCCACACGACCACAATCCCCGCCTGGGACTTGACTTTGGTCCTGGATGCCCTGACACGCCCCCTTTTTGAACCACTGCGTTCAGCCTCACTCAAGGTTCTCTCTCTCAAGACAACACTTCTGCTCGCGCTTGCCTCTGTCAAGCGGATCGGGGATTTGCATGCTCTCTCAGTCAACGAATCCTGCTTGAGCTTTGAAGTTAATGACTGTAAAGTCATTCTTAAGCCAAGAAACGGTTACGTGCCTAAAGTGCTTTCAACACCGTTCAGGAGCCAAGTGATAACTCTTTCCGCTTTCGCCCAGAGCAAGCCTGCGGTGGACAGGGAAAACCCCCCTCCGCAGCCGCTTTGCCCTGTGCGCGCTCTGCGCATCTATGTCGATCGCACCAAGAATTTCAGACTCTCAGAACAGCTCTTTGTGTGTTACGGTGGTCGTACTAAAGGTCTACCAGTATCAAAACAGAGGCTATCTCATTGGGTCGTGGACACGATAGCTCTGGCTTATGACTGGCAAACTTGCCCATCAGGGTGCACACCCACACCACGAGAAGCATCGCATCCTCCTCGGTGTGGGCAAGGGGTATATCTATGGAGGAAGTCTGCTCGGCAGCAGGATGGGCCTCGCAGAACACCTTTGCCAGGTTTTATAATTTGGACGTTTCTTCGCTAGCTTCTCGGGTCCTTTCAGTGCAGGAAAGCTAAGCGAAGTAAGATCTCTTATTTTTACCACTGCTATTACTCGGCTATTGTGGTTGACATACTACGGCAGCAATGGGAAGCCCCGCCCCCCTCACTCATGGTGCGGGTTTCCACTAGGTCCGATAGGCTCTTACGTCAGAGTATGACGGTGTCTGCACCGCCCGCGCTTTTCATCTCTATAATTCTCACCACGGTTATTGTTGTCGAGCCTCTCAAGTTATCCTCTGAAGCATCGAGTCGGTCGCTCGCTGCATTTATGCAATGTATCATACATCACCGGTTCTGTAGCCCTTGAATTCACATTGCTTTGTTCCAGGGCACACTATTGGAATGTGCGGTTTAATTGTGTGCATTTGCTTCCACAGGACTCACAATGCACTGTGCCACTTGTAATATTATCTCAGTGTGGTTCTCTTGTTAGTAAGCGTTGACTGCCACCACTTCTATCATTCTTAATAATAATAATAATAATAATAATAATTCATTACATTTAAATAGCGCTTTTCTGCTTTTCTAAGCACTCTACATTGTGAGGGGGGGGTATCTCCTCATCCACCACCAGTGTGCAGCATCCACCTGGATGATGCGACGGCAGCCATAGTGCACCAGAACGCCCACCACACACCAGCTTATTGGTGGAGAGGAGACAGAGTGATGAAGCCAATCAGTAGATATAGGGATTGTTAGGAGGCCATGATGATCAGAGGCCAATGGGCAAAGCTATATATATAATTTTTTTTTTTTTTTTTTACATTGCCTCTATTTTACATTTGAGCCCCTGCCCCTGAGGAACTCTCTGCACGTCCCTGCCCGGTTTTATACATGAACCTGTAACGTTTACATCACATTTTCACAAGTATCTTCGTATCGTTTTGTTTTTTAATGTCACCATGGTATTTGTTAGCCTACTTGTTACAACAGTACATTGTCCACGCAACGCACGATAAAATTGTTTATTCTATGTAGAATTGATTTTGATTGGCTGTCTGTGTTTTTTTAGTATTTATCAAATGAAAAAAAAGAGAGAGAAGCAATAGAACTAATTTAAAACGTAATGGTTATTGTTCTTGGTGTGAACGGATTTTAAAGGGATAGGTCACCCCAAAATTAAAATATTGTATCTTCACACCTCATGGCAGCCAATGACATCTGTGAAACAGTTTAGCTAACAAGAAAGCTAACGGTGGAAAATTACGTAACGCGTGCCTTATACTGTATATTCAAAAACATCAGTGCAGGTGCTCACCAAAGAAATACATTTTTATGATTTTTTATTTAATTCTATTTCTTCTGTAGAATACAAATGGAAAATATTGGGGAAAAAATAAATGTGTTTTGGTCCATGCAATGAAATCTAATGAGTCCAATGATTTTTAGACTCCACATTTTTTCTAAAGTATCATCTCTTTTTCTGTATAGAAGAAAGAAAGGCATACTGCTGAATGCTAGTCCTTTCTGCCAAAGAAGTGTGCTTGTGAATTTATAGGATATTTTGTTAGAAGTAAATTATTAATATATCCCCCTCTACTAACATTAAAAATATAATGTGCTTTTCTGAGAAAATTTATTGATTTAGTGTTCAAAATTGCCATTAAAGGTTCTATGGGATATGTTTAACAGTCAGACAAGCATAGTATTTTTTGTTAGCAGAATTTAAACACAATCTATGTGAATGGAAGGTTCTTTTAAGCCAATGCCCTCTCAGGATGACCTATACATTTTAGGGTTAGGGATGGGTTTTTATAAGCCATAGATAGTCCTGCCTCACAAAATATGCTATCCATGATGGCAGTACACTGTTAAAAAACTTAAAAGTTTAAGGCAACCAGCTTCAGCAGATTTTTTAGTTTTATCAACTTATTTTTGTAGGAGATCTTTGAGTTTCTCAACTTTTTGTTGTATAAACTGAATACAAGAAGTTGAGAAAACTCAAAAATCTGTTGAAGCTGGTTGCCTTAAACTTTTAAGTTTTCTCAACTTTTGATTTTTTACAGTGTATGTGCTGTTTTTCTCTGCCTCACACAACATGCTACATTAAAAAATCATACAGGCTGACCCTTAAATAATAAAAGTAAATATACTTATTTGGCTCCTGTAAAGTGGACTAGCACCATCTAGAGTAGTAGGGTAGAGTGGGAGAAAAAGTCCCCATGGGGTAAAATGCCCCTACTGTTTTTCCCTAAATAACCACACAATAAAGTCAAGATAAATATTTATTGTAACTATGGACTATGTTGACAAGAGTGATGTAGAAGTTTTCACCATGAAGCTTACACTAATGTTGTACCGAAGAGAAAACGGATTTCACAGTAAATGATCTAATTTTCGGCAGTAAGAAAAAAGTGCTTTAAAGCTTGTTTTGTAGAACATCACAGTTATACAGTGTGTGCAGAATTATTAGGCAAGTTGATATGCTGGTCATATTTTTTTTCCAAGAACATTTTACCAATTCCAAACCACATCAATCTTAATAACTACTATTGATTTTGTATTTCATCATTTATAAGTGATATATAATTGTCCATGAAGGCTGAAAGTCAAAAATTCCTTATTTCAGGTATGCAGAATTATTAGGCAGGTTTACTTTTACAGATAAAATGAGCCAAAAAAGAGATTGAACTCAAGAATAAAAGTAAAAAAATTATTAAATGCCCATGAGAAGGATGCAATACTAATGCAATAATAGAATTAGCAAAGTTAATGCATGACCATTGGGCAGCGAAGTGCTTATTGGGTCAGCACGGTCAGAAAAAACAGGTGGAGAAGAAAAAACACGTTAACTGCAAAAGAATTAAGAATTAATGTGAAAAATTAGGTGAGAAACCATCAGGAACCATTTAGTCTCCAGCGCCATCATTTTCCAGAACTGCAACCTTCCTGGAGTTTCCAGAAGTGGAATGTGTCAGGTTCTCGGAGACTTTGCTTGGGTAAAAAATTCTTTAAAATGGCCCTCACTTAATAAGAATAACATGGTGAAGTGTTGTGAAATACATGAAGACTGATTTTTTTAGGCTTTATGGACAGATAAGTTGAGAGTGACTCTTGAAGGACCAGCATCACATCCTCTTGAACCACTGTTTGAAGAATTTATCTTCCAGAATCTAGCAGTAAGTTTTAAGAGATCATTTTTAATCAATCCTGCAAGACAGACTTTTCAGAATAGGAGATGAACTAAAATGAGCTCCCAAATTTAATTTTTGTTAAAAATCTAATAACATGAAAACTCTGGACATTTTTCATACTTGGTTTATAATTTATGTCATTGTCACTAAACCTATGATAACTTTTCTTAACACATTTAACTTTTGTTTCACTGAAGAAAAAATACACAATCCTTAAGGGAGGCGTTTTCCCCCACTCTACCCTATAAAGTATCATGATTTTCTATAGTTACCAACTAATAATAAAACAATGTAAAATATTCTAAGATAGAATATAAGGGAAATTATGACTCTTGTGTCAGTTGCTAAGCACACTTGATTTTCCCAAAAACTTTTACTACTTACATTTGTATGGATGTAGAGAAATGGCTTCAGTTCAGTAAGGTCCAAGCTTATTGGAGGGGACTGATATCCTCCCAAAAATGACTTCCTTTAAAACAAAACTACTAACTACAGCAAAACAATAACATTAATTAAAAGACCTAAAACCTAACTTCATATGTGTAAAGAAAAAACAACAACAAAGAATTTATGAATTATAACTTTGTTTCATTAAAATGTGCATTGTAGTTGGTGGAGAAGACACTGTAACAAGCTGAAACTTCTTTTTTTTTTTTAATTCAAAAGCACTTTTGGTACAAGCAAACAATCACTGATGCTTTGTCATTTACAAAATACACTTAGTTCACAATTATGTTTAAGGGATTATTATTTCAAATAATTATTCATGATTAAACTGAACCTTAACCTTGAACCTAAAAAAATCAGTATGATTCTTCAAGCCCCTAAAACTACACTTTTGTTCTTTGATTTTGGTATTTCTTTTGCTGACTTTAAAATGCTTTTAGTGATCAAGCATAAGACAAAAATAGAGGCAAATTGTGTCTCAGAGGTATATACTGATGCGTTCTTGTGCCAGGCGCAGTCTCTCCATGCGCTGGTGTAAGTCTGCTCTCTTCCGTCCAGCTTCTGTGTCCTCCACGAGCAGCTTCACAACATCAGCTCCATCCCGCAGGTCCACAGAATGAGCCCGCAGCATCACGGCAGCTTCCTTCAGTATGAATAGCAGGATCACCATGGGAATGTAGTCAGCCAGACGCTGATATCTGATGGATTGAGAGAACATGTTTTCAGTGCATTCAATACCAAAAACAAAAGCATTTCACATTGAAATCTAGAATGGAGTTGAACCTCGTAGTAGATGATCAGTTTATCAGGCGTCAAGCTCCTGGTGTCAAAAACAGCACAGTTGTGGGGTGAGGTTGCGTTCTCTCCTGTATCCAAACTAATGGACTCGTACTCCTGTCGCTTTTCCACAAACTTGAAGTCTACAATTTTCTGGGTAAAAATGGGATCCTGCGTGTACACAAGTTTCTCCATGTTAATGTACTCATGGATTCTCTTCTCCACCTTGCTTTCTTGCTTTGATTGAATGTCGTCAATATGGTTCTAAAGGAGTGTACACCAGAAATAATAAAATGTTAAATAAAATGTAGATTTTTATTGTCTATTTAATGTAATCAGCAATTGTCAATTTAAACTACCAATATTATGTGTCTCAGATGAGGGTAGTTTGGGAAACACAGCTCACACATGACCCTGAACTCCTTCTGCACAATACCTAAGATATAACATGAAAACTGTAATTATTAATCATGTCTTATGGAATCCACGTATATTTAAATGCAAGTTAAAGTCCAAATAGCAACCTCGGATGAGCTTCAAAGTATCCAAAGCAGGTTGTTTAAGGTCTCCAACATGTTTCTTCACCATTGATTCATACACACAGTAGTCACTGAAGGTCACCAGTTCTCTCCCACGATGGGCCTCGTCATATTTTTCTGTCATCTGTTTTACGGACCCTCTGACTAAAATCAAATAAGCTTACAATAGTCATCTCAAAATATAAGGTTACAAGTGAATAGTGATTGTTTTTTATGTAAAAATAAAAGCAATTATCACCCCACTTGTCATTCCAGAAAAACTGTCTGTCTTTGTATTAGTGAAGGAAAATTTCCAGCGACTCTTTCTGCAGGTACAACATTACTCCAGTAGGTGGCGACAAGCGAAAACTCTTAATGAGTGAATCAACTCAACCGATTCGAAATTAATAATTCTGGAACGAACATAACTGTGTGTTGCTAAGAGACTTAGCGGTTATGCATTGCAGGAGGTAAGGAAGTTACTCAATATTAACTTCTTGCTTATTGGACTGTTGTATAAACCAATTACTCGCAACTATTTTGTTGGTCTAAATGTAGCAACAGCAGTCTACTTCACGATTGATTATGCAGGTTTGAAAGGATATGAAGGTAAGTAAATGATGACAGAATGTCATATTTGGGTGAACTGTACCTTTGTAGTGTATTGTACATTGTGTCCGATCATAACAAGATTATTATGCATCTATATGACTTACATGATGCTTTGGAGCTACTCAGATGACATTCCCATTGCTTGAACACTGGTCGAAGGTACGAATAGAGGTTCCCATTGTCTGATTCTCCTGTTCTACACAACTCGCTTATCTGGTCACTGAACTCCAAGATTTTCTACATATACAGAGAAACAAAAGTAGGTTTACATTTCAGTCAGGCTAGTTTCAGATATTGGACAATATAAGTAATGAATTACCTTGCTGAGATAAGGCCCCATTCGCTCAGGTTCTAAAGGAGGACCATCAGCATAATTCTTAAGCTCAACTCTCACTTCAGACAAGTGGATATGAATTTGATCTCTTAGAGATGGAAGTGAAGACTATAAAATAAGGAATAGCTCATGAGTTTAGTGTTTAGAGTAAGTTTCAGAATATTTCATTATGTTTACACTTGCCTTGATATGTTGGACCAGCTCTTTAGTGAGTCTGGTGGAAAGGCAGGGTATTGTGGCCCTCTGCTCCTCAAGAAGATAACTGGTGGAGACAGGAGCACTCTTAAATGTCTTTGAGCATTACATAAAATAGCAAATAATTAAATATGTATAATTTCTACTAATTCAATACCTGAAGTCTGTGTGTTTGGCGAAAAACTCTTTTTCCTGTCTTGTGGCTTCAACCAGAGAAACGTTTTCATTGATGTCACTCTGGCCTCTGCATCGGACAATGGTGTAGCCCTTCTTGAGAGGAACCACTTTACCCTGCAGTACTTGTAAGATGTCGGCCTCTGCTCCTTTATCTACCAGGTCTGGCTTTGTCAATATTGCTGAAGCAGTAAAAAATTTTTGAATAGATATGAATGAAATTGCTCTGCACACTCTAATGTGAAAATTAAGATGAAAAGTTATACCTAAAGTCCTTAAGCCATCAGGATCGACACCCTGAGCCATTCTAAGTGCTTCCGTGGTTGCGATGTCGACATTGCAGGGAACAACAACCAAATTAATGGTTTCTTTTTTGGAAATGAATTTCAATATCAAGCGTCGAATCTGCAATTAATCAAAGACAGTGATTACACATTATAAACTGTAGCATGCTACATTATTATGCATGTGACATCACGTTGCAGGTTTAATTCAAGTGCCATCCAGATATCAGTTTAAAAGTATAAATGTATTATTACAAAACGGATAGTTCCGATAGTTCCTTTATCTAATTACTCTACAAACCTACACCTTTGTTTACTTTGTGTGTTGCTTGGCAACCACTTTGTTGCAACCACAACTGTTTCTGAGGAACTACATTGTTTGGTGGAAGAATACTGTTTTTATTAATATCATTACATTTTATTTGTTCTGTTTTATTTTGTGAAACCTTACTATGTATATGGAATAACCATTTTATAAAAGCAATAAGCCCCGTGAAGCCGTGTTTTACAGAGAATTTATAACAGCTAACAACGCCCCTTAGCTGTTATAAATTCACTGTAAACCTCCGCTTCTTGGGGTTTACTGCTTTATTTTATATTACATTTTATTAAATCCTTTCTTAAATGTTATTTTAAAATTTGAAATTGAATTACATAATTATTTTGCATTTTCAATTCAGTTTTGTGTAAACAGTGTATTTTGCTTTTGCAGAATTTGCACAGAAAGGAACTGAATGCATAAATATATGGGATTGTTCACAATTACCATTTCATCAGTATTTTCTTCTCACCTGGTCTCCAATGTCTTCGGGTTGTCCTTTCACAGGTACTCTTGTTATTCCAGGCAGATCGATCAGTGTGAGGTCACACACATCAGGCGATGAGATCTCCAAACTGATGAGATCATCACAGATTCCTACTCCATCTCCAGCAAGCATATTCTGTGCTGTAAAAGACAAACACTTCATACTTACTCAAACTTCGTTTATCATGTAAGTTATATTTTAACTAATAAGAACTGATAGAGCTGTCATTGTATATCCTGTTATGTATTATAATTATTAGTAATGATATTTAGCTTTATATAGAGCCTCACCCCTTCTGACGTAACTTTCAACTTGTGCGGGATCATGAAACGTCTCACGCACTTCATTGTAGGAGATTACAGCAGTCCAGCCGCTCCCATTATTAAGTTTTCTGAGTTTAAGCTCCAGTGGACAGCGGGTGACAATACCTGAATGGACAATATTAAAATATATATATATATATATATATATATATATAAATGAATAATGTATTGTAGGTGTACAACGTACCACTCCCACGAGGTAAAGCGACTCCTGATAGCGCCTCTAAAACAGAGCTTTTCCCTGAGCTCTGGTCTCCCACCACTGCGATGGCCGGCAGTGCAAGTTCCTTCTCAATGCCGATCCGCCTCATGAAGTCAATCATCTCAATATAGGGCCGAACCTGTGCTTCCCACTGCTGCAGAAATATTCCACCGTTCTCGGGACTTAAAAAAACACACATTCAACAGTTAGACTGCATTTCTATAGCTTAAAATGAGAAGCGCTGAAGATTTGTAGGTAAATTTTATCTGTGATTTGTCAGTTTATGTGCAGAATATATGTTTTAAAAAATAAATAAATAAATCAAGGTTTTCCTTACCCATTTTCATCTGAAGAATCGAAATCCAGTATTTCTGGTGAGCTGTCCATGACTGAAATGAAATAAATCTCACAGAATGATCCTAAATTTCTTATTATATAAAAAGTTTATGTATTTAAAGTGCTGTCTTTTAGAATGTTTAGATGAGAACTCAAGATTTGCGTAAAATATATCGGAATCAATTAAAGCTTGCTCTGAAATCCTCAGACGACAGAATTCCTGGCAAATAAGTGTCAATTGCATACCATGAACCTTATATAGGTTTTATATTGCTTGTGGTTTGGGGGTTGGGTTAGGGGGTCAGACAACAATACCTAACCATAAGCAGAAATTAGCTTTACAAAAAGGAAGTAGTCAGCACTTGAACTGACCATGAGTTCAGAAAAAAACAAGGGAAGAACAGAATGCAAATATACTGTGATTTTGGCAAACTTTTTATGGGAAGTAGCCGATTTGTATGCCCACTATATATGTGCGTTTCGATTCGTTTTGTTTGTTTTTTTAATTTTATAACACTTATATCACACTTGGAAAACAATTGTTCTCTTAAAGACCATTTTTAACAGAACCAGATTCCACCATGAGAAAATTAATTAAATATAATCACTGTGCTGTATATTTACTCTACAATAATATTTAAGAGACCTGAATGAGGAAGCAGTGACCACAAAGCTGACTTGCAAAGTCTAAAAAAAGATATTATCATTTGATGTTTAATACAAACCCGCAATGCAGTTTCGGTAAATCATTTGCATAAAGAAAAAAAACCTCTCCTTTGGTTTATGGGTTGCAGCACAAGTTATTATATAATGTATAATTTATCATAAAAAATACCGTAGAACTACAACCTCCATTGTATGATGATCTGTGATTGAACTTAAGCACCGTATGTTTAGAACACCGTGTCAGCAAAAAACTTGCACTACAAAAATGTCTTTTTTTGTTGTTGTTTTTTTGTTAATAGTGTAAAAATATATAAAGCATATCAAACCAAGCAGCTTTCTATTGGTCAGTTCTCTGAATCTGCATGACAAACTTGAACTCTGCATAAGGAAATCTTTCACAATCATATGGATTCCTATTGAAATTACCATATTTCGCCCTTTAAAATGTGCAGAAAAGCAGTAAATGTGACTGCAACTTTTCATTTCTATGCTCAAAATGAGCCTCCCGCATTTACAGTTAACTCATTTCATAGTTCCTATGTATTATTTGATTATTTTAACTCATTAAATATATTATGGTAATGTTAATATAATAAGTATGTTAATATAATATTGTGTTAAGCAGACTACTCTAGAGAGTGGAGTTACTGTAAATCGGATATTCAATTTGTCACAATTTGTTTCCAGTTTTAAAACAAAAGCAATTGTCTGCGAATAAAAAAACATTTTTTATTAACTCTTGGTTGTCCATAAAAAGAAACAAGGGTGAGTCTAAAGATTTTAAGGCACTAAATAAATATGAAAGACAAAAGACTGAAACAATAACTTTAATCTCAATGCATCCAAGGACCTGAAAATAAGGGGGAATAAACTTAACATGAATTATCCATTATGTATTGTGCTGAACTACAATGAACTCTAGAACTACAGCTCTGAACACATTTCCTCTCCTCAGAAATGTGACTTGAGAGGGGCAACTTAACCTTGAAATGCTTTAATTTAAGTACGTTATTATTTTAAATACCCTAAGAACAAGCAACAGTGACAGTTTTCAGTGATTTCAAAATCTCTCGATTAGTTTTTCGAACAAAAATATTAATCTTTTTCTGTCCTCGGCATATGGGGAGTCTGGTTCAGTGTATCCTGTGCCGTTTGGCCCAAGAGCCATGGCGGTGAAAGTCTCTCTGTCTCTTTCAAGGGCCGCCCTGTCCCGCTCCAGTCTCGCTCTGTCCTGTTCCAGCGAGGCTCTTTCCCGGTCAATCGCAGCTCGGTCCTTTTCCAGCTGTGCTCTGTCTCTCTCTAATGCAGTTTTCTCCCTCTCTGCGATGGCCTTCTCGCGCTCCAGCAGCACTCGCTCTCGGTCCAGGTCTGCGTGCTCCTTCTCCAGCAGCTGTCGCTCTCGTTTGAGTTTGGCTCTTTCGAAATGCAGCTCATCTTGAGTCTCTGGAGGGCTTTTTTCCATGGGTCTCCCTCTCACGCTTTCTGATGTGTCCGATGAGGGTCCTCCATCAGCTACCGTCGTTTGAGTATTGACCTCGATTACTGAATGTGTCAATAATTCCAGAATATCACTCCCCATTTCTACTTGATACATCTTCTTGCTGGGCTGGGCTGCACATTCGGATTCATCGGCCAGGTTGGTCAGTAAGGTCGGTTTAGGAGGGTCAGCGTCAGTGGGATCGCCATCTACGGCCTTCTCCATGAGTCTGAACCACCGCCAGGATTCTGGTTTAACTGTTTCAACGTCCTTCGCGAGAGCTTTTAAAACCTAGGGGTGAAAGGTAGAGAAAACTACATCAGAAGAATTGCATGTATACATGTTTAATTTCTAAGTCGATTTTTATATTTTCTGAGGAACATAAAGCATGGTGTGCAGCTAAACAAGTACATAATTATAACTGAAAATAAAGACACAATTCTATGTGTCCATCTTACCTTGTATTTGCATTTTAAATTCTCCCACTTTCGTTTTGCTCTTTGAGAAGTAATATTTCCATCCAGGTTGGGTTTTGTTTCTTGTATGAACAGCCTACAAAACACACACACACACACACACTTACTTCGTGACTTTCTCTTTGAAAACTGCTCATAAAAAAGGAAATCCTTGGGTTTTAAAATTGATGACCCCTAGGGGGCTACATAAAGTTTGGTTGACACCCATGTCAGTGAAAATTTGAGATCTATTTATTTTAGTTTGTCTATTTATTTATTTTACAAAACTCTCATAATGTGTTTCCTTAAGATATTTATTAAATGTTTTCAATTTTTATATTAAGTTTATCATTTTATTTGTATATTTTATATTATTATGGAATTAATATTTTAAAACATTAATTTCTAAAAACTACTTGGAAATAATTAATTCATTCTACTATTATTTGGCTGTTTATTTCTAACGAGTTTCTCCTTGCCATTGCAACCTTTATCTTACTTGTTGGATGCTGTAGTGAAATATTCTCTTTACATCTGCTTTGTATTTATATTTAGTGTAAAAAAAAATGTACATATATATATATATATATATATATATATATACACACACACACACACACCAATATTTTTTAATTATTTAATTTTTATTTAATTATTTATTTAAAGTTTTGACTTTAATTAAAGTTTTGAAGTGGGTATAAAATACAGAATTAAATATAACTAAATAGTAAACAAATATTTTCAAAATAATATTTTAAAATACTATATATTATACATTATTATAAAATATTATTACACAAACGTATACATTTTATATAAATAATTTATAAATGATAATAAAGCCAATAATTAAAATAATAATATAATTAGATACCAAAATTTTTATTGCCAATTTTACATAGTATAAATGGATTATTATATATGAATAATCTGTCATTATATATTAGAAGGGGGGTCAGCATAAATGGGGGTCCCTGGTATTAAAAGTTTGAAAACCCTTTCATTATGAGTTCTCTACGGTAAAACAATAGCAACAACAAAACAATTACGCATATATAATTGGATACAAACAACACGTAGTGCAGATGTAAAATGAATCACACATGACACATGAATCACAATGAGTACATACTCCCAGCCATTTCTGCATGTGTTCCTCCAGCCTGAGAATAAATAGCCATGGGCCATGCGCCACCTGATCAGTGTCTCAGTGTCCTTGTGAGACCCTGAAACATAACAGCGGTGCAGACGGACAGTCCGGCATGAATTCACTGCAGCTTTGGTGCTGCTGTAACATGTGATTTTATATATGCAAAACAAACCGCCCAGTCAAACCACACCAAACACTGACAACCGTCAGTCTGAAATAAAGTGACAAATCCTTATTTATTAACCGAAAGCAGCTGCACATCTCAAGAGCATTAACCCTGTTTCAAATCCACCGTGAATTATATATAAACTCATAAAAGCGAGTTAAGGTAATGTGCGAAAGTTTTGCATGCGTGCACACAGTGCAGCTTTACACAATGACACTCACACTGTTGAGATGGTTGCGCCATTTCTTAAAGGGAGAGAGGCGGCCAAACTCCTCTTATGAGATATACAGTAACACCATGAATACTATTGTTATCTTTCACTTCTTCAACAACCGTTTGCGTCTCTATTGCTGACAGCACTTCTTCACAGCTTTTCCAGTTTCTAACAGATGGACCAATGATATTAGATCATTTCCCTCTAGCGGTCAGGAGAAAAACAACGCTCAGGTATACCGCATAAAAATGGTCTTACTAAAATAAGCGTTAATTCATTTTCATCTTTAGTTATAGATTATATATCTACAATTTTTATAAGAAATCGAGTCATTAAAAATGCTGAATCCTCTGATCCACAGCAGGGTTATTATTGTCAACTAAAACAAACAAAAGTATTTTGAAATAAAGCTGAAATAAAATACAACACAAACATTAGATAAAAAATGTAAACTAAATGAAAATAAAATGACTAAAATTACTGGAAATAAATTAAACCTAAATAGTATTTTTTTTAAATTAATAACTTATAAAATCCACACAAAAGCACATAACACAATTACTAAAAATCTAACTAAAATGAACATGAAAACTGAAATTAAAAGATCATTCAAAATATGAATAAAAACTAATATAGCATATAAATAATACTAAAATAACAATGATCAAAGGATTTCTTCTTTTTTGAATTACACCCATTTAAAAATAGATTTCATTACAAATTTGTATCTGCAATATTTATTGCTTATTTATTATACAAATATATGATAATAATATACATTTTATTTGTTTTGTAAACAAAAGTGAAGTTAAGTTTCTCTGGTGTATATTTTTCAGGGTTTATTTGTGAAAGCCACAAATCTAAAACATGTATAGACATAACCCATAAAGTCTCGACTACAAAAAGAAGCAAGATTAATGACTATGAGAAAGATACTGTTTGTTGAACACACATTACCTTTTGTGACTCTATATGGGGTAAGCTGTCTCTACAATAGAACCTGTCATTAAACAGCATTTTAATTTTCGGCAAAGTTTAAGTTTCTGAATGACAAAAAGGTGGACCGTGAATCTTGTTTTGACATTTATTGTGTGGCACAAATGGTATACTTTACTTACAGACACTGTTATTGTACATCATTTCAGTAATAAAGAAACACACTCCATGTTTCTTTCACCATTTACAAATCAGTAAACAAATCTCAAAAATATTTTTAGTTTAGGGGCCCTTGTGCACTCTCTTAATGTATGTGGAATCCATTATAGACTGTGTGCATTCGACAAATCCGTTTGATTTTGGATTGAAAAATACAACAAAATTTTTTTTTTGATAATTTTAATTTTTCCATTTAAATATATCTTCAGACAATAACCCAAGGATTGACCCAAGGACTGTTCAGACAATCCCATTAACTCATCGCAGTATCTGTTTTTCCCTGAGGTTTGCCCTCTTCTCAGACCTGCTTCAGATTTTTTCAATCACCCTTTCTAGTAAGAATATTAATCTTTCTCTGTTCTTTTCGTGTGGACAGTCCAGCCCGTTGCATCCTGAGCTGCTTTTCACGTGATTCGTGGTATGCGCCGACCTTCTGTCTCTTTCAAGTGCCACTCTGTCCCTCGCCAAAGCTTCTCTGTCTTTCTGCAGTCGGGCTCTGTCCTGTTCCAAAGACGCTTTGTCTCTGTTAACTGCAGCTTTGTCCTTCTCTACCTGAGCTCTGTCTCGCTGAAGCGCCGCTCTTTCCCGGTCGGCAAGGGCCCTTTCCCGCTCTAAAAGGGCTTTTTCTCTGTCCAGACCTCCGAGCTCCTTTTCTAGAAGCTGTCTTTCTCTTTGAAGTTTGGTTCGCATGATGTCCAACGAGTGACTTTCTGTCGTCTGCTTGCCTTTTTGTCTTGCTCGCTTAGCCAGATGCGGTCTGGAGGCCGGAGGCACATTCACCGAAGTTCCTTCCTCTTCCAGGAATTCCAATATTTCCCCTCCGACTTTAATCTGGCGTAGCCTCTTACTAGGATGAGGTGCATTATCATTGTTAGCTTCTGATGTGATCACTTGCTGGCTGATCTTTTCATCAAACTCTTCACCCAGAGCATCGTCCATGAGATTGAACCATTTCCAGCAGGTGGGGTTCTTCTCCACACCAGTGGGAGGATATTTTGCATCCTTGTAATGAAGTGTGAAACGCATTAAACTGTTGAATATATTCTGTGAAAGTTGGCATTTGAAAAATACAATTAGCAGTGAGACCAACCTTATATCTTGCTTTCAGATTTTCCCACTTTTTGGCAATCTGCTCAGTTGTCATCTTTTCCTCAAGCCCCATTTCTCTGAGTATTGCACTAAAAAAAAATAAGCAAAATAATAACTTTGAATCTGAACACAGGTTGTGAGAAATCAAGGCAAATTTTAAGATGACAAATCTCACCTCCAGGCTGTTTTAGACGAATTTTTCCTCCCGTCAAAAAGCGCTGAGTTGCTCGACCGCAGCTGTATCAGTTTTGTGATATCCTCAGTAGACACTAGTGCACATAAAACAGCCAGTTAGCTTAATGCTCACATTACTAATTAGTTTCGCGCAAA
>JAFVLL020018754.1:0-54723 GCA_021397915.2 Tor tambroides
AAGCTGTTGGTTTATTTCCCCCTTTTTTTTTTTTTTTTTTTTTTGGCTAGTGGAAGTTATGAATGGCCAGTAACTTAAAAAATTAGTAGCCAAATTGGCTGGTGAGTGAAAAAGTTAATTTCAATTCCTGGATATAAAGTATTTTTATTTGCACACTTTCTAAGCTAAATACTATAATCCGTTCAGAATTTGAATAAAAGTTTTTCGTGCTGCAAATGGCCATTTACCCTATACAAGTTTCGTGAGTGAGAAATAATTCATTCTTCACATAAATGCGGGATTCATTTTCGAATGAGAGAAAAATATAATTTCTCAAAATAGATGTTCAAGCAGTGGAAATACAGACTAATAGATTAATAATAAAAAAAATTTGAATTTTCGGGTCAAAATATTTTTTAAATGTGGTCGCAATTATTTATAAAGGTAATGACTAGTAAATCTTGCAGTTCTTTCACTGTACATTGCTATTCTTTTATGGTAAAAAGTTTTGCAGCACTGCAACAGTTAATTTACATAATTTTATGATAAAAACACAGTACCATCATGACTAAGCCCTCCCAACCCGATGTGTAAATTCTCACTCCAAGTTGAACTCAAAAGTTGGCAGCCCTGCCGAAGGTCGTGTATTAGAAACATAATTGTTTAAGCTTGATCAATGTCTTTATATATAGGCTATGCGTATATAACAATAGGTTATATATGAGTGTATAATGCATGCATAAAAATTATTAAACAAATAATAATAATAAAAAAAATAATAATAAATAATAAAATAAATTAATTTAATTTGTATAAAACATAAAACATTTTCAGATGGAGTATAGCATATAAAATATATATAATTTAAATGAGTACTAAATTAATATAAAACAATTAAGGTGATTATATAAGTGGTATAAAATTTAGAAAATAGTTTTAAATAAAGTGTAGCTTCTATGTACCACATAAATTAAACTAAATTTAATATTAAATAAAAACTATAAAATAATAGTATAAAAACATAATTTCAGATAAACTATAGCATTTTATATATATATATAATTCTTAAGGCTACACTGTTTATTTTCTAATATTAATACTAATGTTATTATTTTAAGCATGTGAATGGTCATAAATTGTCAATATTCAAAGTCTACTCTGAAATTTGAAGGACATGCAACTGCTTTTTTCTATTTCTATGCTGCTTTAATTGAAAATGAGTGCAAATCATAAAGTGAATACAAAAATTGCTTTAAATTCTCCTTTTTTAATGAATTACACAGGACCTGTCCTGCAAACCAAGTTTGGAGCCTTGAAAGGTGAATATGTGAAAGCAAAAGGAAAAGACACAGTTGTCCATTCCTACTTGGGCATTCCGTTTGCCAAGCCGCCCGTGGGCCCATTGAGACTTTCTCTTCCCCAGCCTGCAGAGAAATGGGCCGGAGTGAGAGACGCTACAAAACAGCCGTTCATGTGAGAATAAAACCAAACTGTAGATCTGATCACTTCAACACCCAGATTTTACATTGTTCCTCTGTGTCTGTCCCAGGTGTCTGCAGGATAAGCAGTTAGTCGAAGACTTGATAGCCAATGTGTCTATGAACATAGAGGTTCCTGACTCATCAGAGGACTGTCTTTACCTCAACGTCTACACACCTTCAAAACCTGGAGCAAATGACAGGTTGCCTGTAAGTGTGACTGATATGAATGAACTTTGTTGCATTTTCATGCATATGTCTAAGTGTTTTGATATTATTGTTTTGTAATGGTGCAACAGGTCATGGTTTGGATTCATGGCGGAGGTTTTTCTTCGTGCTCTGCTTCCATTTTTGACGGACATGTTTTGGCTGCCTATCAGGATGTAGTTGTGGTTCTGATTCAGTATAGACTTGGCCTACTTGGATTCTTCAGGTAAAAACTAATTATTACCAACATTAAGATCCAACAAAACACCAAATAGTTCATTTATTCAATAAATCAATTCTAATAATTCCAAATAATATCCTTTAATAGCCTTCTCCTCCCCTGGTATTTCAAGGTATTGGAATAACAGTAAACTATGACATATCAAACATTAGATCTGGTTTCCATTCATCAGGCCATGCGTTTTTGGACTTCAGGCGAACATATCTATCTGAACAGCCATAAAGTCCTTTCAGTTCATGTTTTTGATGCTTGAGAATCTCTGATTAGTGATTGAGACAGTGGTTTTGAGGTCTAAGGTCTCTGATGAGGTTGAATGATGATCTTCTGCCCTTTAGCACAGGAGATGAACATGCACCAGGAAACTATGGTCTTCTGGATCAGGTTGCTGCTCTTCAGTGGGTTCAGGAGAACATCCACAGCTTCGGTGGAGATCCTGGATCTGTGACCATCTTTGGAGAATCTGCCGGAGGAGTCAGCGTGTCTTTACATGTAAGGATGTGATTTTTGTCATCTTTGACAAGATCATTTTAAGTTTTAATTTAATGACACTAAAAATGTCATGCTGTGTATTATAGTGTTTATTAATATTTTAATTTAGCATTTATTTTTATATTTCTGTTTAGATTTAAATTTTTGTTTTAGTTTAAATAATTGTATTACTTCAAATAATTCAACTAATTTCAGTTAGTTGTCAGGGCTAAATTTCTAATTTTAATTTTTAATTGTTTAAGTTTAATAATCTAATATTTATATTTTATTTCATTTTAGATTTATTTGTTAACGTTTTACTTTTTTGTTTATATATTCTTATATTTGATATTAATATATTTTCCTTACACCTGAATATATGTGAGTGTACACATTTTATTCATAATTTTCAAAAATGTGATATATCTTTTACAGTAATTGATATTTTATATTAAATATTATGTATGTATATCATGAAAAAAATATAATTTCCTATTTTATTTTAATTTCTTGACATGGCAGACTTTGGAAGAATTTTTTTTTTTTTTTTTTTCAAATATTTGCTATATTTTTTGATTTCTTAAAAAGAAATGGTAAAGATTGTCAAATGACTTAAGGTATCTTCAAAATAATGATTAATTCAATGTGGCATTTTCCTCATTATGATGTTAATTTTAATTCCGAAATTAATAAAAATTTGAAAGTTATATATACAGTCAAACCAAAATTTATTCGGACACCTTCAACATTTCTTACAGTATCACAGTTTATTTGCTATAGTTTAGAAAATGGTAATAAAGTATGACAAGAGCTCAAGAGTTAAACTGTGTCAGAACAAATTCATCTTGATAATGTCAGATAACTTTGATAGAAAAGTATGTAACAAAACATGTTCAGGTCAAAGTGTCAAATAAATTTGGGACCAAAAATTTGATTCATCTTACTGGTAGTCCACTGTATAAAGAATTTTTGGGTATAATATGTCACAGTTTACTTTATTTTGCTATCCTCACTTATATAAATGAACTATAGTGTCCTGTACCCACTAGTAAAAAAAAAAAAAATCAAAAATTATATCTGGTTTGACTAAGTATTTTTCAGACAAAAAAAGCGAGCATCAAGTCATTAACCCAAAAACATTTAAATATTTTTTTTTCATAGGTTCTTTCTCCATTATCGGCAAACCTCTTCCATCATGCCATCGCAGAGAGCGGTACGGCAGCAATGGATGCCATGAATCCCAACCCTCTGCCATTAGCTCAGGTCAATTACTCCTGTTCTTTTCTTAAGAAACCTCAATTCTATAATAAAAATGAAATACATTTAATATATCACATTTTTCTCTGTAGGCTGTAGGAAATGTATCTGGCTGTGATATTTCCAGCACAAAGAAGATTGTTGACTGTGTGATGCAGCTGACAGAAGACGACATACTGAAGATCACAATGGTCTGTCTGAATATTCAAATTAATCTGTTACAAATATATGCAAACGGTCCTCCTATGTATTAAGTGGTTTGATTGCCTTTTAATACAGGAGCATCCAATGCTTCGTTTTGGAGTGACAGTGGATGGCCGGTTCCTTCCCAAACCTGCAGCAGAGCTTCTTCAATCCCACGAGTTTAATAAAGTGCCTCTGATCACCGGAATCACTGATGATGAGTGGGGATATGTGATGCCTAACGTAAAGACTTTTTCACTTTTAAAATGTGTAAACATATAAAATTGAACTTTAGTCAGAATTTTACAGTATATTCATATTTGGCAAATGTTTTTCCATAGTTCTTTGCACCTCCAGGATGGACAGATGGGATGGACATGGAGCAGATCATGCCATTTTTGACCATGTTTAATCCTACTGTAAGAATAAGATTGAACACTTTTATCTTCAATTTTTATTATTTGCATAAAAAGGTATAATATTTCTGGTCTGTTTTTCTCCCCTTTAGCTTCAAGATCAGTCAGTTGCTGAGTTTGTTCTAAATGAGTATCTGGGCACATCCCCTGACAGGATCAAAATCCGTGATGGTTTTCGAGAGATAATGGGGGACTTTATGTTCAACATCCCAGCTCGTAAACTGGCAAATTACCACAGAGGTAAGAGTTTGTTCAGTGAGCTTTAGAAGTGTGACTGTTTATTTAGCAGAAGGCTGTTTAAGTGACACTCAAAGATAATTATCAATTTTGTCACTAGATGCTGGTGCACCAGTATACGTCTATGAATTCCAGCATACTCCCAGTATACTTCAAAAGAAAAGACCCAGTTTTGCTGGAAGTGACCATACAGATGAAATTGCATTTGTTTTTGGTTCATGCTTTGCAGATGGACATGTAAAGCTGAAAGGTACGGCCTGAATAATATTAGGAAACATAAAAAAAAAAGGTTTTAGTGTTTTAGAAGTACACATTCTAAAGGTGTGATCGTATTAGCGAATTTTCAGTGAAATTTTGTGGACAAACAGGTCCATTATCTATTGTCAATAGCGTATTGATGTATGTAGCACAGCTCACACAGAAGTCACTTTGAAATCAAGCAGCTTTCTGTTGATCACCTCAGTGAATGACCAATTTAAACCATGCAAACTTTTCAATCAAGCAGATTTCTATTGAAATGACTTGATTTAGACTGCAAACAATGGTAAGATTTAGAAAGAGGACGAAAGATTTTGGGTTCAATTTGGTCATGCCAATTTGCATCTTGTGACCACATCACAACTGGATTCTATAGATGGTGACAATTAGGGCTGGGCTGTATGACGGTATATATCGTTACTGCGGAATAAAGTATCTACTGTCAGAGATTTTGCCATATTGTTTATTCCACGGTATGCCACCAATGACTTGTACATACACTATATAGACAAAAGTATTGGGACACCCCCTTCTTTAGAACAGAAAAATGCACTTCCAAATCTGTGGCAACAACGATGGGAACATAATTCATGTATTTAAAAATTGTATTTCCATCTCTGTTGCAACAGTTTTGGAAGTGTCTAAAATGACTGTACCCATATGTACAAGTCATTGGTGTTTGGTGATGAGTTTTTGGCTCAAGGTCTGCATTTACAGTCACACCAGAGCCAGTGTTCAACTGGGATTGGGACTTGGCTTTCTGCAGACCAGTCAAATTCTTCCACACTGACTCAATCAATCATGTCTTTTTGAACCGAGCCTTATACACAGAGACAATGTCATGTTAGAATAGAAAAGGGTCCTGTCCAAACTGTTGCTATAAAATTAGAAGCACACAATTTCCTAGAATATCATTATATGCTTTAACATTAAGATTTGTACTCATAGAAATTACTAAAGTAGTCAAACCTGTTCATTAGAAGGGGGCGACCCAATACTTTTGGCAATATAGTGTACCATTCATGGGGCAGTTCATTTCAGATTTTGTTGCTGATTTGAAATTTGTAATTTAATTGTGAGTTCAGCGAGCAGTTTTTGAGATTGCAGGAATCCCCCAGTCATTTAGATAGGACTTGGTCTTGTTTGAGGCAACAGATCTCTTTAGTGTTTTATTGTGCTTGAATGGTCAAATATGCACACAGTTATGCCAAAATGCCCATCGTGTGGAGTATTCACATAAACATGGTCGTTTATGTATTAAATAAATGAATAAACAGCTGAGTAAATGAACAGCTGGTGAAAACCGGATGTGGATCAGTTTATTGGATCCATGCAGTTGGTCTTAAAACGACAGTCTGTCATTAATAATGCACTCAACTGAATCACTTTTGGATCTTTAATAAGAATCAGTTCATGTTTGATTGATACAGTGAAGACTATGCAGTGTTTTATTTATACACTTCATTCAATTTCTGTAATATTTCTTACTACATGTTAAATAAACCTAGCCTACTGTAGCTGAATAAATGAAGTTTATTTCATATTTATTTGTTTTGTTGTGTTTGCAATTTGCTTCTTTTTCTTATTTTTAATAACAAAAGTAAAATAAAAATAGCTATATCAAGACATATATCATTATTGTGATTTTTTTTTTTTTTTTTTTTTTTTTTTTTTTCCTCTCATACTGTGAAATAAGATTTTGTTCATATTGCCCACCCCCCAGTGATAAGTAATACAGTGTCTTTTCTATTTGATGTCTTTCGTCGTTTTTGAATTCAGAGGAACTCACAGAAGAAGAGAATGAGCTTTGTAGAACTGTCATGGCTTACTGGGGTAACTTCGCTCGCACCGGGTAAGTGATACTTAGCATGAAGTCATCCACTATATTTTCTTGATTCAAAAATATTAAGGTAATACAACTGTCCTGATATCATGATGAGGAAAAAAGGCTCACTAAAAGGATGAAATTCTTAAAATTAAAACGTTATTAAGGATTTTGGCATGGACTTTGATAATTATTTCTTAGAAAATGAAATGAGCAGTGGAGTTTTGTTAAAATATAATAAATATTTGAAAAACGTTTGTCTGCTAAATCAAATCATGTGGTGTGACCAACATGCAGGGAAAAACTTAAAACAGGAACCTCTGCAGACCCAATATCAATATCAAAATCAATAAATCCCTTAAAATATCAGATAATTTGACAAGACAGGTTAATTCAGGGTGTAAAATGTCATGTGGTGCGACTCCCTGAAAACAGCATGACATTTATGAATGAATAATTTTTATTTATATACCTTTTTCATGATATTTAATAACATTTTATTTTAAATATTTTAAAACTTAAAATCACTCACATACATGACAGATTTATCTGATAGTTACACGTCATATTTTGTGTCATTTAATTGAAAATGATGTTTCAAAAAAAGTTAATTCAGGGTCTAAAATGTAATGTGGTGCAACTCTCCAAAAACATCCTGACATTTATCAATTAATAATTTTACAATTTTTGCATAATATTTAATCAAATTTTATTTTAAAAACATTTAAGTATATTTAAATATATTTAAAACTTAAGATCACTCACATGTGTTTTGGTTTATGGAAGATTACTTTTTACTCGATAATTACACCACATGTGGTCATTCAGTCATTCAGTTGAATTGTTTCTTGAAAATGGTATCAGAAATTTTCCAAACCATATGAAACCAACATGAATACAAAGTGTACATTTGTAAGAGTTTGGCACATGCATTTAAAACTAGATTTTTAAACGGCAGGTCTCCGAATGGTCCGGGCCTCACAGAGTGGCCTGAATATGGAGCTGAGGCTGAGTATCTCGGCATTGGACTGGAGCAGAAACCTGGGAAAGACCTGAAGGGAAAACACTTTAATTTCATGAGCCAAAAACTTCCACAGATAATAAAAGAGTGGAAGGAAGGCAAGTTACCTATTTCGGAATTGGTGTAAAATTAAGAAGTGTAATAATACAGTTAAATACAATAATACAATTAATACAGTTTTTTTTTAGTTGCTATTGGATTTTTATGTTATATTATTGGTCTACTTGACAGGACCTGTAGTGCAAACAAAATTAGGATCTCTGAGAGGTGCCTTCCTGACTGTGAAGGGCAAGGACACAATCGTCAACAGCTATCTAGGTGTACCGTTTGCCAAGCCGCCTGTGGGCCCCCTGAGACTGGCTCGGCCCCAGCCTGCAGAGAAATGGGACGGAGTGAGAGACGCAACCAAACAGCCACCCATGTGAGATGTCACACAACCGCATTTCAGTTCAAACATCTTTAATTAGACATTTCTATGATCTAATGGTGCTGTGGTTTCTTTAGGTGCATCCAGGACAGGCAAGTTAGTGTCATTGAACTTGAGTTTCTCGCTATGGATGTTGAGATTCCCGAGGTCTCAGAGGACTGCTTGTATCTCAACATCTACACTCCAGTCAAACCTGGTGAAGAGGCCAAGCTACCAGTAAGTTCATCAACAACTTCTCTGAATGTCCTCATAGAAACTGTGTTTGAGAATGTTTCCTTGTGTTTTATAGGTGATGGTTTGGATTCATGGTGGAGGGTTTTCTCTTGGTTCAGCCTCAGTGTACGACGGCTCCGTTCTGTCAGCGTATCAGGATGTGGTTGTGGTGCTGATTCAGTACAGATTGGGCCTGCTGGGATTCTTTAGGTAGGTGCCGTAAATTTTTTACCCTTGATCATACCATTTGAATGATGCGGAAAGATTAATATTGATAATAATTAATAATTTGATTTGGGTTTGATTCTTAAATAATGCAGTGCATCTTAAAAAGTGTTTCCGCTACATTCATTATGCCGTGGCGGGCCGCCACACCAAAAATCATCCCCGCCACGGCTGCAGCTTCTCAGTGACATCATAGTGACGCCGCTCACATCATTCACAGTCAGGTAATCAGTGGAAGAGACAGAGGAGGACTCGAATTTCGGCGCGGGATTGCGCATAATTCTACTCATTCCCCGAGGTTGTAAAGCGATAACAGATGACGTAATGCATCATTTGCACATGCTTTTGAGTCTTTACGACTTAAAGTGACAGAGAACTCAATACAGTACTCGCGGCCTCTTACTCACACCCAAAGCCCCCTCAGAAACAGTGTCCGAATACAGATAACGGCTAAATGCATACAAAATGGTCACGGTATGAAATTGATCGCTGCGAGACGCTGGTGGTGTCTATTCTACTTCATTTGACACTTTAGAAAGTTAATAAAGAGGAAAGCTGCAGTTTAGGGTTAGCAATATCTTTGTCTTATCTTATTTACAAAAGATTTTATCTAATTTTGGGGGGTTTTTTGTTTTTTTTCGGGGGTTTTTCGTCTACATAGCAGTATCTGACAATATCTGGCACTTAAACCGTCAGTAATCAAAAAAGTCCACGGACAGGATACCATATTCGGTAACATCATGTTATTATCTGTCAGAAATGTTGTCAATGCTGACAAAAGCAGTCACATCATAGTACACAGATCTGTATAACAATACGTTACAGAAATGAAATATGCGAACACTAGCTATGAAAAAATCTATGCTATTTCATTAGTCAAAATTATCATCTATATAGCAATGGTGCATGAATAATAAGCTTACCCCTAGCCTATAGTGAAGTATTAACAAATTTTGATGCAATAAATATGGTATAGTTTAACAATGTTCATCCTTCTAAAACAGAGAAAACATCTTTCACAAACATCTACATGTCCGTCTCTTTTAAAGTGTTTAGTTATAATGAATGATCCGTGCATGGGGTCTTAAAGAGACAGCAGCCTAAATAAACTTGCTGCTGTCTGTCATTACTGTCTATTTAAACAGTGAAGACTATCCAGTGTTATTTTACAGTTGAACAGATTATTCAGTTACTGTAGTAATTCTGTAATTAGACCTACCTGAAAAAATTGCTATTGCTTGTCATTTATTTATTTGTTCTTATTTTATTACTTACTGTTTATTTAATTATTATTGCATCAGATGATAAATAAATGCAAAAAAGGTGCAAATGTAACTGGATCCAGATAATTGTCATGAGTATATTCAGTTTTGTTCTGTTTCAGTTTAGTTTTCTGTTCCCCTTTGCCTTCCTGACTTTCCTTGTTTGTTCCTATAGTTACTAATAGCCACACACCTGTTTCAGTTCTCTTTGATCACATTCCTTTTGTATTTAAGCCCTGAGTTTCCCTCTGTTCCTAGCTGGTTATTGTTTATGTTAGGTGTTAGGGGTGGGAGGAAAAAATCGATTCACATTTGAATCACGATTCAGTCTTCTAGCGATTTGCATCGAATCACAAATTTCAAAAATCGATTTTCTAGTTAATATAATAATAATAATAATAATAATAATAATAATAATAATAGGCTATTAATAACATGGAGGACGAAAAAAAAATACATCCTTTCCCATTTTCAACGAGGGCAAGTCTTTGTAAAAATATTATATTAATTATTGATCTTTTGGGAATTATGTGCCCGAATAGTGATTAAAGGCACGGAAAACGAACAACGCGTTACGGAGCCACTAAAGGGACATGTGGTTAGCCGCTTGAAAGCTGTTGCCTGTTACATTACACTAGTACACAATTTCACTTACCACATAAACGGAGTAAGGAGAGATGACGGATAGGACGATGGTGAATTGTTTGCAGATTCACTGACAAACATCTAATCTTGTAAAATGTAAGTACTACCGCGCCGTAGTTTACACAGAGCACATGTGATCGCGAATCTCCAAAGTGAAAGTAAATTGCGAGCACGCATTCAAAGGCAGTTTCAATGACCTGCATATTAATATCCCTGATGTCCGCAATTTATATACACTGTAACTACTGAACGATATAATGGCGAAAGAAAGCATTGAAATATTAGCCTTATATATATATATAATATACAGTATCTCTCTCTCTCTCTCTCTCTCTCTCTCTCATATTTATTCCATTTAGAATCAGAATTAGCTTATTCGCCAAGTGTGTGCAAACACACAAGGAATATGTGTTTTTCAGGAGCACTTATATGGCATGAGAACAGAAAATAACAATTAAATAAGTAAGACTAAAGAGAAGAAATACAAAAAATAAATAGGCCTAGTAATGTGGTACAAATCTGGAACTAATGCGAAGTGTAAAATCTTTTTGATTTATTAGTAAGTTAATAGTTAATAGGAAACACTGATTTCTTGAGTCAGGATTACCCATACTATAGACTGGTGTGATTTTTGTATCGAAATACAGGCGCATTTGACGTCCAGTGTGCGCCAAAAAAAAAATTGTGAATCATGATTAAAAATCGGAAAATCGTGAATCGATTTTTAATTGAATTGTGACCCCAAGAATCGATTTGAATCGAATCGTGAGGTACCAGAAGATTCCCATCCCTAATAGGTGTTGTACTGCGCATGTCTTCTGTGTAGATTTATAATTTAAACTTTCCAAACTCTACATTCGCTGTGCACTTGATTTAGCACCAACATGTTACAATAGTAGATTGGGATCTTGATTTGGTGGATTTTTAACATGTAGGTAAAATTTGTACTCTGTATAAGAATTATTTCTATTTGTAAATAAGTTATTTTGGTTATTAGTAACTAAATTAGTAAGTAATTAGTAAGTAATAGTGTCAAATAGTGCTGTTTCAATAGCTGTAATGCAGTTAAATATTTTTTTGTATTTATTGTCATTTTTGAAAGTTTAGGTTAACTGCAAATTTAAATTATTGACTTTTTTTTTTTTTTTTTTTTTTTGGTAAGGAAACGACCTTTTTCTAATTACATATTAGTAATTAAAATCAAATTAAATGTAAAAAAGTAATCAGTACATTGAATATTTATCATCACATCAATAAATTTAATACAGTAATACACATGCCAAAGCTAATTTGTTAACTTTAAAGATCAATTAAATATTCATTGTCATTATATTAATGCAAATTAAATAAAATTGCTTTTTGTTTTTTGTGCCAAAATATTTGGCCAAAATCACTGATGAAATTTCGTCACAAAATAGTGATGAATTTAATTACTGAAAATAGTTATGGAGGGCTGAAATCATTGACGAAACAGTGAGGAATTATTTACAAAAAATGTATTTTTCAGTTCTGGACTAAATGAAATCTTCAATTTTGGTTTCAGTGTTTATTTTAAAAAAAAATGGTGCATCACTGCATGATTAAACCCTATTTTTGAATCCATTTTTATGTATTTAATTACAGATTAAGACTAAAGATTCCTTTCCTTTTTTGTAGCACGGGAGATGAACATGCTCCAGGAAACTATGGTTTTCTGGATCAGGTTGCAGCTCTTCAGTGGGTTCAGGAGAACATCCACAGCTTTGGTGGAGATCCTGGATCTGTGACCATCTTTGGAGAGTCTGCCGGAGGAATAAGTGTATCCACACTGGTATACGTCTTTATTTATAGCATAGTAACTGTAGAAACCATAATTCATTACTGTAAAATATTTGTTTTGAGTGATCGAGTCACTTTTGGTGTCATCTGTGTCTTCAAGATACTTTCACCATTGGCTTCTGGTCTGTTTCATCGAGCCATTGCAGAAAGCGGGACAGCCTTTTGGGACGGTTTAGTGATGGGTAATCCTTTACTGAGGGCTCAGGTACCATTTCATATTCTTCATATATTTTAATTTAGTTAATTAAGTTGTATTAAATGCAGCTATTATTAAACAAGTTCTCATTTTGATGGTCATTTCAGAATGCAGCCAAATTATGCAAATGTGACAGCAGCAGCTCATCAAAGATCGTCGACTGCATCATGCACTGGTCTGAGGAGGAAGCTCTGGAATATTCGAAACAGGTTTGAAATTTTTCATAAGTCACGTAGAATTTATAAATATATATATATATATATATATATATATATATAATATATCATACTACATGTAAAGCAATAACATCCCAGAAGTACATTTTAGCACAAGTACTTATTACAGAAATAATAAATGTGTGACACTTTGTATTATGGGCTTTTATTTGACTCTTTATGATAAATCACTTGTTGTCCTCATTTGGATAAAAGCATCTGCTAAATGAATCAATGTAAATGTGATATAATTTAAAATAATATAATATACTTAAGTATGAACTGAATTAATTGCTTGTTAATTACAATTAAATGAAAATGTAATATAATTTAAATTCATATTAAATGAAATTAGTTATTACAAATTAAGTTGCAATTTTGAATAACCCACTACAGCTAAATTTATAATAAAGTACTTTGTGTGCTTTAGTTAATGTTAGTCAACACATCAAAATAAGTGTAATTCTTTAAAAGATTGAAACAATTACTTCAAAAGTAATTTAAAGTAAAAGTTTAATTTTAAAGTTTAATTTGACATTAGTACAAAGTGTATTAAAGTTGTTCCAAATTTTAACCCACTAAAGAAGATATTTGGAAGAATGCTGGTAACCAAACAGTTGACGGTAGTCATTGACTTCCATAGTATTTTTTCCCTACTATGGAAGTCAATGGCTACCATTAACTGGTTACTAACATTCAAAATATCTTCTTTTGTATTTAATAGAAGAAAGAAACTCATAAAGGTTTGGAACAACTTGAGGGTGAGTAACTGATGACAGAATTTTCCATTTTTGGTGAACTGTCCCTTTAAGTGTGTTTAAAAACAATAAGTGAAAGTGAAATCCTTTTAGGGATATTTAAGTGCCTTTTCATTTAATTAATATTATACTATCTGTAAGTAGTGTGTTGTTTTTTTGGGGGTTTTTTTAACTACCATTCCAATGCAGTTAAGCACAGGTCTTTTTCACAAGGGATGATATGCTTCAGTATGTGTCATATTGTGTAATCATAAAATATAAAGTATAAGATAAGAGTATATTTCATATGATTGACATTAGCAGATGTTAACTGTGAGAATGGTTTCCACTGTGTTTCTAGTTTGCAATGATGTACTTCAGTCTTGCTGTGGATTCTCATTTCCTTCCTAAACCTGTGGAGGAGATCGTTCAGAAGCAAGAGTTCAGTAACGTTCCTCTCATCACTGGAATTACCAATGATGAGTTTGGCTTTTTACTGACCGCAGTGAGTAAATATCACATTTATTATTATATTTAATATCACACTCTAAACTGCTATTATCTGAATAAAGAAAGGGACAGAAGATTGCATTCGTGTTCACACAAGTGGATAGTGGTAGAATTTTTTTGTATGTAGGCTTATTTAATTTACTTCATATTTGATTATTATAGATAGATAGATAGATAGATAAAAATAAAATAATGTAATTTAAATGCTGGTTAAATTATTTAAAAATATACAGTGGTGGCCAAAATGATTAGAAAACTAGTTTTTTCACCAACTAAAAAATGGTTTTAAGTCAGTTATTTCAGTCTTTTCCTGTAGTGTCAGTAGGAAATAACAGTTTACATTTCTAAACATTTATTTTGCCATTAATTGTAATAATCCAGTGAAATTTTTGTTTGCACAAGGAGTCTGACAACAGCCAGTGCTCCACACAGAGATCTGATCTCACCATCATCCAGAAGAAACAGAACAAACTGAGACAGACTAAATCCAGAAGAACTGTAGCAACGTCTCCAAGATGCTTCAAGAAACCTACCTGCAAATCTACAGTACTTATTAAAAGGTTTAGGCACTTGGGTAAAAATGCTGTCAAAAATAATGTCATAAATAGATTTTCTTTATCAATTAACTTGTATTAACTAAATTAAATCAACATTTGGTGTGACCATCCTTTGCGTTTAAAGCAGGTTTTTCCCCTAGGTGCACTTGCGTATAGTTTTTCAGGTAGCTTTGCAGGTAGGTCTCTTGAAGCATCTTGGAGACGTTGTCACAGTTCTTCTGGATTTAGTCTGTCTCAGTTTGTTGCATTTATTCATGTCTTTCCAGACAGACTGTCTACAATACAATTTCACTCACTTCAAGGTTTAAAATGATTATTACTGCTTTTTTTCTCCATAGTATTTTGCGGGTAAAGGATGGATTGATGGGATGGATAAAGATCAAATCATAAAAGGCCTGACCCTCACGTATCCTGATGTAAGTCATAACTCAACACAATGCACATTTACATTGTAATTTTAACCCTTTAATCCTTAGGTGTACCCTGCCCCCCACTTAGTAATTGATTCATAATCAAATTACTATGCAACCCCTGAATGAAATAACACAAAATAGGTTTCATTTTATAGCTTAGAAAGAAAGCTTAGAAGCTTTTTAATGAATGTAATTATTTTGATCAGCTCTAAACAAGTGCTGAGTAGTCCCTCTAAAACGAAGTGTACCACAGGTGGGAAAATATTACTAATCATATTTTTCAAACTACTGCCTTGATCAACAAAAAAAGAATATCATTTGACAGTTTAGAGTCTGACCTTTACAATGCATAGCCAATTTGATTAACTCCAAAATAGTGCTATACTATAATATGTAAGAAACATCATGCTGCTCAGATATTCATGTATCATATATCATTTGTAAGGTGTCCCCAAGTAGAATAAAGCAAGTATAATTGACTAATTAGCTTTGACTAAACTTGAGTGAGTTTTTGTATTAGAAGTCACCCCCAGACCCATATGAAAATAATATGGATGTGGCACTTATATCACCTTATTGCTTGCAACTTCATAAAACATGCTCATATCGTGGACAAATACATTTAGAGCAGATTCTCCTGATTAAAAAAGAGCCCAAACTAATAATTTGTCATTTATAGCTAAAGATATTGCTCATGAATTTATAACACACATAAAGCTGCATAGGCGCCAAGTACAGTCATGTGAAAAAGTTAGGACACCCTTTTGAATTACATGGTTTTCCGTATCAGGATATAATAAAAAAAAAAAAAAAAAAATCTGGTCCTTGGCAGGTCTTAAAATTTGGAAAATAAAACCTCAGATGAACAACAACACATTATTTATTTAACAAAAATAAAGCTGAAATGGAAAAGCCATGGGTGACAAAGTTGACACCCTTACTGTTAACAAGAATTAAGAGGGCAAGTAGCAGTCAGCCACTCCTAAGCAAATGACTTTGGTTAACTGATCATCGGCAAGTGTGAGCACTTCTATATTAGTAGTAGTTTTGGCAATTTGCTGGTCTGGAGCCTTCAGGTGTGTGTTAACACAAAAGAGGAAAGACATCAGCAATGACCTTAGAGAAGCAATTGTTGCTGCCATCAATCTGGGAAGAGTAATACAGCCATTTCCAAACAATTTGAAATCCATCATTCTACAGTGAGGAAGATTATTCACAAGTGGAAGACATTCAAAACAGACACCAATCCTCCGAGGAGTGGACGTCTCAGCAAATTCACCCCAAGATCAGACCATGTAATGCTCAAAGAAATGGCAGACAACCCAAGAACTTCACCGCAGACTCTACAGGCCTCAGTTAACATGTTATATGATAAAGTTCATGACAGTACAATTAGAAAAATATGGGACAAGTATTTCATGTTTGGAGGGCTTGCCAGAAGAAAGCTTCATCTATCTAAAAAAGCGTGGCAGCATGCTTTAGGTTTGCAAAGTTGCATCTGAACAAACCATAAAACTTCTAAAATGACCTTTGAACAGATGAGGCCAAAGTAGAGATATTTGGCAATAATGCACAGTGCCATATTTGGTGAAAAGCTAAAGATCATATCAGCACAAATACCTCATACCAAAAGTCACGCATGCCACTGGAGGGCTGTTGATTTTGGGCTTGTTTTGTAGCCACAGGACCTGGGCACCTCACAGTCATTGAGTCGACCATGAACTTCTCTGTATACCAAAGTATTCTAGAGTCAAATGTAAGGACATCTGTCCAACAACTAGAGCTTGGCCAAGATTGAGTGATGCAATAGGACAATGATCCCAAGCACACCAGCAAATCTACAACAGAACAGCTGAAAAGAAAAGAATCAAGGTGTTGCAATAGCCCAAAGTCCAGACCCCATCCTGACTGAAATGCTGTGGTGTGCGCTGTGAATAAACAAATGCCCACAAACCTCAATAAACTGAAGTAACGTTGTAAAGAAGAGTGGGCCAACATTCCTCCAGAACGATGTGAGAGACTGATAAAGTCATACAGAATATGATTACTTCAAGTTATTTCTGCTAAAAGTGGATCTACAGGCAATTGAATCATAGGGTGTCCTAACTTTGTCACACATGGTTTTTCCATCTTGGCTTTATTTTTAAATAAATAATGACACATTGTGATATGTCATGTGATATTGTTCATCTGAGGCTTTATTTTCCAAATTAAGACTTTCCAAGGACCAGATAAAAATTTTTTTTAATATCTCCTGATACAGAAAACCATGGAATTCAATAGGGTGTCCTAACTTTTTCACATGATTGTAGCTTAGCTCAGCTTTCATGTAGTTTTTTTTTTGCTCATAACTTCATGAAACATGCATATATCATAGAAAATGACATGCCATTATTTGTAGAAAATTCTCTGGATTAAAAAGACCCCAAACTCACCATAATCAGTTGATTAGATCCAAAGAAAGGTGCACGTGGAGCACAGCAGAAAAAACAACTACCTTTCACATGGCACTTTTGGTCGTAACTTCATGAAACATGTATAGATTGTGGAAAATTGCATATCATTATTTTCAGAGAATTCTCTAGATTGAAAAGAACCCAAACTCATCATAATCGTTCATTAGATGTTCATGTAAGATATTCCTTATGTTATCACACACATAAAACCACTAAATTAAAAAAAAAAAACTAAGGTAATGTTCGCATAGCATTTTTATTCATAACTTCATGAAACATTTATAGATGGTGTAAAATGGCATGTCATTATTTTTAGAAAACTCTTGATTAAAAAGAACCCAAACTTACTATAATGTAATTTAGATATAAAGATATTCCTCATCAAGTTATAATACATAAAACCCCAAAGGCGCATGTTATAACTCTCACTTACGCTTGGCATTTCATGAAACGTAGGGAAAATAGCATATCATTTTTACAGCAGATTCTCACAATTAAAATGACTCCGAAATCAAAACAATCCATTGCAACTTTCGCGTGTAAATAATACCTAAACCCATAATTTCAACAAATCAGTTGGAGAGCTCTATTGAACACTTGTAAAATAAAAGTAAAAGGCAGCATGTTTCTGTCTGTTTTTATATATATATATATATATATATATATATATATATATATATATATATATATATATATATATATATATATATATATAAAAATTAGGTACCATTTTAAAGCTTAGAAATGCAGCTGTCGAATGCCATTATTCCTTCTAAACTGGAGTATACCGCCGGCAAGCGCCCCCTAGTGAAGAAAAATATAATAATCACCTATTTCTCTGCATGAGAATGTCCACATGTAAAGATTTTTTCCCTAAAAATATAGAAAGCTCTCTATCAAATGATACCAATCTTTTGTCTCTCCTTGCTGGAGAGTTATGAGTCATTGTTTCTGTGTTTGTCACTCAGAAAAAAACACATTCAGGGAGGCAAAAATGCCTTCAGGGCTTAAAGGGTTAACCTTTCAATGAGAAGTACATTAGATTTCTTTCTTCCGTAGCTTACATGTGTTTTTCTTTGAATCCTGTGTGCTTTGAATGTAACTCCCATCAGCCCAGCGACCGATGGATCATTGATCTGGTGGCGAACGAGTATCTGGGCAACACAAGAGATCCCATTCAAATCCGAGACATTTACAGAGAGATGATGGGTGACATGATGTTCAACATTCCTGCCCTTCAACTGGCAAAATACCACAGCGGTGAGACACAGTCAATTATTCATTTATTCATATTGGACCATTGCAGCTGTGTGGAGAAAAAGGGTTTCATAATGTTTAAGAAACAAAGTATTTTAAACTCAAAATTTATAAGTTATTAAATTTTAACATAAAATTTGATATACTCTACAGGTCAAAGGTTTAGAATAATTCTGATTTTTAATGAAAGAATTTTTAGAATGTGTTCACACTTGTCATGTTTGGTTCGATTAAAACTAACTCTGGTGCGATTTTATTTGAGTAAGTGTGAATGCTGCCATCCGAACCCTGGTGCGAACCAAACAAGCGGACCGGGACTGCTAAAAAGATGGGTCTCGTTCCGCTTCCAAACGAACTCTGGTGCGGTTTGAATGAGATATGAACGCAACACGGACCAAATACTTCTAAATGAAACAAAAGCAGGAAATATTGACAAGATACGACGCTATGCGACACGATTTGACGACACAGAACAAGCGGTGTTAGAGCTCTGCATTTCAGCCCGAGCCCGATGGGCCTCGACTTATTTATGTTTCTAGGGCCGGGCTTCGGGCCAATTTTCACGTCATAGCTCAGATGCGGGCCGGGCATCGGACCTGTTTTAGGCTTCTCCTTATTTTTATATTTTAGACATCCATCAGTTATGGTGATGGAAAAAAATTGCAGCACTGGTGGAAACAACACCATTAATGTGTCGGGGGGAAATAGTAAGGAGATGTTTGAATTATTTATTAATAAACTAGTTTTTTCCAAGTCAGTGTCACAAAGATGAAGTTGATGATCCTGACTCGCCATCTCCTCATTGGATGCGCCTTTAGATAGAAATGCATCTTTATGGATTACAAAAAGAAAGAGTTTTTGTTTTCGATTTAAATTATTTATTTCACAGCTTTCTATAGATATATTTATCATGTCTGTAAGGCAAGTAGGCTATTCACTGAGTTTCGGTTCATCATTGTGTAGTGCTCCTGTTCAAGACCGCAGAAAGCCCATCCTGTTTGGTTTTCTTTATTTTATAAAAGCACAACGTTTTGTTCATATTGTGAGTGCAAACAAATAAAAGTAGACCCTTTACAGTTCCGAATGATGTATTACTCTTACCTTTTATGAGCAAAAATGACACCGTATTTTAAGTTGTTTCCAGTGCAACTGATTGCGCTGGTGCCTCCATGTCCTGTAAAGCGCGCTTTAGCTTCCACTCTCCGCACACATGATTGCGTCTAACAGCGCACATTTATCTAGGTTACATGTTTAAACTAACATTGTGATATGCTTGAACTGATTTTTATCTATAGACGTCATTTTAGGCAAGTCGTGATGATTTGAGAAAGCTAAATTGATCAAACATAGGCTATGATCAACTCGCTGTCTGCCGTAGGCCGCTTGGTCGTTACTTTAAAAATCAAAAACTTCCATTTAACGAACAAAAAATGCTCCAAACATTTTTCTAAATTAACTTAAAAAAAAAAATGAAATGAAATATAATCACTTTGCCATTACATACAAAACTGCACTATTTTATTAGCTGAAACCGTAGTATAAGCTGTTTTGGGAGAAGGGGAAAAAAAAGACGGGCTCGGGTCGGCTCAGGCCGGACTCGGGCCAAGAATTCTGATGAGCTGTAAGACAAGGGCCTGAGCGTCTCGGGCCAGGGCCGGGCTAGGGCCTACATTTGAGGGCCGTGCAGGGCTCTAAGTGCTGTATCCAAAACAAAATGAGCAGAGGGCAAACGTGGAGCAACAAGGAGGTACAGTAAAGTGCCTTTTATGAGTTCTTTGTGAGTTTGCAGGTGGTGAAAAAAATAAAATCATATATACACGCAACAATGAGCGCGCTTACTCCAGCAGACAGCATTAGGTGTATTTGACTTAAAGCGGCTGAGCAGACCGATTGGCAGTGATGGGAATAACGGCATTACTAACGGCGCTATTTTTTTCAGTAACGAGTAATCAAACAAAATACTGTTTCCCCCGTTATAACACCGTTACCGTTACTGACAATAAAATGCAGCGTTACTATAATTTATCAAAATATTTTATTTTTCAGTTCATCTGAATGGATGCGCAGTGTACCTGTATCTGACATACCGTAAACTCTAGTGTGAAGCTGAAGGCGCACAACTCACCGTCACTTTGTCTCACACGCAAAGAATGATACAAAGCGAGAGAGTCTTACATAACATGCAGAATTTACGCACTACATGTAAACGATATTCTTTGTTGTATTTTCCTGTCAAAATAACGGAGTTCCTTTGGAATTCCTCAGCTTTTAAGAACTGCCGGTTTCTCTGGTAGTGGGCAGAACTAATGCACAGCCAACAATCTCATTGGCTGGCGCTCATATTATATTTGTTGTGACATATTTGAACATTTTTTTAAAAACGTAACACTATAGTTACTTTCCCTGGTAATTAGTTACTTTTATAATGATGTAACTCAGTTACTATTTGTGAGAAGTAACTAGTAAATATAACTAATTACTTTTTTAAAGTAACGTGCCCAACACTACCGATTGGTGAATGGGCACTTTAATGTCATACACCAATCAGTCTGCGCAGTGCCGCTTTAGGTCGAACACACCTATTATTTGGTAAGTTCCGTCACAAAATACATCATTCAACCAGACCAATCAGGTTGTGAACGTATGGTTATGCCTTTAGGTTCGCTGTCAAAAATGGCAGTGTGAATGCTAAGAGGACCAGGACCAAATGTATTTTTCTTTTTTGGTCCAGACTAAATGAACCAAAGAGAACCAAACTACAAGTGTGAACGTACCCTAAGAGAAGATATTTTGAAGAATGTTGGTAGTTGATGGTAGCCAGTGACTTCCACTGTATTTTTTCTATAATATCAAAGACGATGCCTACCATCAACTGTTACTTCAGAATATTTTATGTTTAACACAAAGAAATTCATACTGGTTTTTAACAACTTGAGACTGAGTCTGTAAAATCATGGATTGCTGTTGTAATTTAGCCTCAGGAGTGCCGGTTTACCTGTATGAGTTCCAGCATCCTCCCAGTATGATCCACAAGAACAGGCCCAGCTTTGTTGGCGTCGACCACGCAGATGAACTGTTCTTTATCCAGGGCACCTGCTTCGCTAAAGCCCACCTCAAAGCAACCGGTGAAACTCGTCATCACAAACACATCCTTCACTGACACTGAACTTTTCTGAAAGGGTTTAAATAACCACTGAATCATAATTTAATGGTTCAATCTTTCAGCTCCTTTCACAAAGGAAGAGGAAGAGCTGTGCAGGACTGTGATGGGATACTGGGGGAACTTTGCACGCACCGGGTAAAATATCGGTCCACTTGTTTTTGTAGAACAACAAAGTATATTGTTTCTGCACTCTAATACGGCTGTTTTTGGACCGGCAGGTCTCCGAATGGTCCGGGTCTGACACACTGGCCTGAATATGAGGATGAGGCGGAGTATCTCGGCATTGGACTGGAACAGAAAGCTGGGAAGAATCTGAAGGAGAAACACTACACATTCATGACCAAGACGCTTCCAGATCTCATAACTCAAGACCAAGTGAAAAGAAAGCACTCAGAACTGTAAAAAACTGCTTCATCAGAAATTAACACAAAGCACTTGAATGTGTGGATAACACACACAAAAAAAAATTAACTGTGATTCAATGTAAGAATTTACTTAACCTGAGAAAATCAAACAAGCATTGAGTATATTTTGGTGCTAAAGTTCAAATTTAATAGAACAATTTTCAGTTTGATCATATGACAAAAATGTCCTAACAACTGTTTTGCACTTAGAAATAAAAGTCGGACAACATTCAAGTTTTTCCTCCATTTTATTGAGAACAAACGAAGGCTAAAGCTGCAAACCTCCCTGAATTTGAATGCAACGTGTGCATACTAGTCATGAATTTGTGCTTTGAGATTTTCTAACTGGCAAATTTACATGGATGACAATAATTCAACTATTGACAATATTCTGAATGAGAACTGGGAAATATATATATATATATATATATATATATATATATATATATATATATATATATATATATATATATATTTTTTTTTTTATTTTTTTTTTTTCTCAAATAGCAGGTTAATGTCAAATGCTTGACTCACTAATGGAGCTGTTTTGCTACACATAAAATGCTCACACTTACTGACAACTCATATTTTACTTTCAATATAATTAAAAAATTAAAAAATAAGGAAATTAATGAATAATACAAGTGTATAAATTACAATTTTAGGCACAGTGCTTTGCAAAAATATCATTATAGATAAATAATGGAGAGAAACTCTTTGAATCAATAAATCGTGATGTTAAAACTTGATTTTACCTATTGGGAAGTGAGAAACTGAAGTCAATAGGGTAGATTTTAAGTTATTAATTGCACAAATGCTTTGAAATATCATTAAATAGTTACAAGCCAATATAAACAGCTGAAATGATATCTTATTTGGAATAAAATCAATAGTTGTAGGATATCAGTCCACGTAAATGGCCAATTCTATGAGAACATTACATTTAAAACAATTACCACTCAACTCAGAGGTTGTAAACACAGGCGATATACTTAAATTAGTTGATCATATATACAATCATCCCTAAAACAAAGCTGAAATATATTGATAAATGTTTAAATATATCCAATGCATTTACATATATATTCACTTTACTTTATACTGATTTCATTTTTTTTTTTTTTTCCATTTTCAAATGCTAGTAATGCTGCAGTCAAATACAAAAGTATAGCTGGAGGAATTCTGCCTCCGATAAATGTCTACGCTGCGTAGGGAAGAGCACTTGGAAGAGAGCTGCACAGCTAGATGAAGAGAATCACTATCATGTGAAAATGAGACAGTCGTCGTGGTCGTAAATTTGGTGGTTAACCAATTAGCTATTTGAAATTTAACAGTATGACAAATATAAATTAAAGGAAAAGTTCATCCAAAAATGAAAATTAACTGAAAATGTGCTCACTCCCAGGCCATCTAAGTTGTAGATGAGTTTGTTTTTTCATCAGAACAGATTCGGAGAAATTTAGCATTAAATCACTTCCTCATCTGCAGTGAATGGGTGCCGTCAGAATCCAAACAGCTGATAAAAGCATCACAATAATCTACAAGTAATCAGCAGCAGCGAAAAGCTGCGTGTTTGAAAGAAACAAACTCATCGTTAAGACAATTTAACTTTAAAACCATCAGCTGTTTGGACTGTCATTTTGACGGCACCCATTCACTGCAGAGGATTGATTGGTAAGCAAATAATGGAATGCTAAATTTCTCAGGATCTGATTAAGAAACAAACTCATCTACATCTTGAATAGCCTGAGGTCGAGTATATTTTCAGCAATTTTTTGGGGTGAACTATTCCTTTAAATAAGAAAATTTGGCTTTTTTAGTGAACATATGAATTATGGAGAGATAAAGTTGACAACATTTGCAACGACAAAGCGACTGGAAGTCATTCGTTTTCAGTAAGCGCTGGCGGAAACATTTCCAAATATGGTGTGGACTTTTTTTTTTTTTTTTTTACAAATAAAGAAATAAACTCAATCATTTAAAATCAACCACAGATGTTGCCACACTGAGGACAAACGCTTTAAAAACTGTTTCTAAAGCATGAAACCACAGGATTTCAGAATCTGAAGATCAGAGGCACGCTCAGCTGAGTATACGGGTGAATTTTCACATTATCATCTTCGTCGCCATTTCCAGGTTACAAAAATAAATTAATTAAAAAGCTGATAAGAAAGGCCTAATATAATACAAGTGTATGGGCATGTGGCGGATGCGAGCAGAAGTGCGTGTGTGTGTGTCAGCAGGGAGGTCCCTGACAGTGGAGAGCATAATACCAGAGTATGTGCCTGATGAGAAAGGTAGTGTGAGGTTTGCTATCAGGATGTCCATGACTGCATGTTGCGGAGCATGGCCTCGAAGCGTTCCATGCTGGGGGCCTGAGCGTGACACAGCTGGTCGGTCAGCCGACTGTACAGACTGAAGGACTTGAGCTCCAGCCAAATGAAGCCAAAGCGGTCGTCATCGAACAGCACGAACAGACCCGGCGTGCGCTCTGGACTCGTGAAGCCGTGGCCGGCAATCAGGCCTGTTCCATAAAAACTGAAACGCATAAAGGAAATCCATATTATAATTAAACAAAAATGTCCTTTTTTTCATCCATTTAAAAAAATAAAATCAATACGTGTTAGATTTTAAATAACTTTCAAGTGTACATTATATTAATTTTATATTAAAATATTTAATTTAAAAAATAAAAAATAATACACGCTTTAAAATTAAAGTTGACTTTGAATTTCTATCATGTTTTTATATAAAATATAGAAATGAATATAAAATGAATTTAATTCATTTTCATGTCTATTGTCTATAAGTTATATATACATAAAACAATTACAAGAAATATATTTAATATTTTTAATTTAATACATTATGTATTTAATTCTATAAGTTACATATAAATTCTATACATACATTTAATATTTAAAAAGCAAATTTAAAAAAAAAAAGTCATTATGTAAGATAATTAAATAATTTTGAACGTGTGTCATTTTAAATCTTTTTTTGTCTATATCTTTTTTATAGAGTACAATATAATAATTATTCATTAATTTGAAATTGACATTTATTTTGTTTCATTTATTTCACTCATTTAATTCGACAATTATCATTTATGACAATTATATATTAATAATACATTTTTATATAGAAATAACAGCAATTCTATTATTTCTGTATAAAAATGTTTTAATATATAATTGTCATAAATTATATTTAATATTAATAGACATAAAACAAAAATTTGGTAATTGATTTAAATGAATTAACTTATTCCTATTTTATAAAATATAATAATCAATTGTTTTAATTCATTTAATTGCTGCCTGTTATTCATGTATAAAATATATATAAATATATAATTCTCATACATTTTATGTAATATTAATGGACAGAACAAAAAGTATAAACGAATAACTTTAGTTTAACATTTAATTTGGTAATTTATTTAAATTAATTAACTTATACCTATTTCATAAAATAGAATAATGAATTATGTATAATTAATTTATTAATAGCGATAAAATGAGTAAAGGTAATATAAAAACATAAAAATACTGTTAAAATAAAAATTTAAATGAACCTGGATTCATATATTTATGTATGGCTTATTTAATAAGCTTTATATAATGTGTACAGTACAGTAATAAGGTGTACAGTACAGTAGCAGACTCACCACATCTTGCATGTGCGCGGGTACACTTCATTACGGGCCATGACTCCCAGAGGCAGCACAAATGGCTGCGCTTCAGGTGCAGCGCTGCAGGCGGCAGCTCCCGGCTCCACGTCCTCCGCTCCAGCAGGGGGAGCCGAATCTGAGCCCTCTGCTCCCTCAGGAGGGGCTGTCTCCGCAGCCTCTGATGGGGCGTCCGGGGCTTGTGGATCCCTCTGGACCTCCTCGTGCACCCCCAGCACCAGGCGAGAGAGCTCTTCCATGCTCCGCTGGTGCTCCAGGTCCGGCAGACGCACCGGACGATTCAGGTCGACTTCTAACGTCAGCTGACCTGCTGGGACATTGGGGTCACCCTATAAAAAAAAAAAAAAAAAAAAGTGAGTTGATGAACATGCTAAATCACACATAATATGTGCATTGTCGAAGCCTTAAAGGGTTACTCCACCCCAAAATGGAAATTTTGTCATTAATCACCTAAATTTCTATGTTGTTCTGTAAACTCGTAAAGTATTTTTCATTGAACACAAATTAAGATTATTTGATGATGGACAGCCTTCTGATCTGCCCATAGACAGCAATGCACTAACAGACCAACCTCAAAACGTAGCAAGGAGATCGGTAAAATAATCCATGTGACATCAGGGGTTCAACCGTAATTTTACGAAGCTACGAGATTACTTTTTGTACACAAAGAAAACAACGACTTTATTCAACAATTCATCACCGTAGCGCCATTTTGGAGAGTATCCACTGCACGCAAAAAGCGTACACTGTTTTGTGTCAGCCGTCAGGATACGCTGTTTTCATTCAAATCAAAGCGTAAGCGATGTAGAAAATGTATCCGTGCGGTGCGGCTGACACAGAACAGCGTATGCTTTTTGCGTTCAGTGGATACTCTCCAAAATGGCACTACGGTGATGTAGAGGAGACGAATTGTTGAATAAAGTCCTTATTTTTTTTCTTCCCGTACAAAAAGTATTCTCATAGCTTCGTAAAATTACGGTTGAACCCTGATGTCACATGGATTATTTTACTGATCTCCTTGCCATGTTCCTGGACGCTGATCATGTTAATTACATTGCTGTCTATGGGAAAGTCAGAGAGCTGTCAGAATGCATCGAAAATATCTTAATTTGTACTCCGAAGACGAACGAAGCTTTTACGGGTTTGGAACGACATGGGGGTAAGTGATTAATGACAAAATTTTCATTTTGGGGTGGAGTAACCCTTTAAAGGGATAGTTTGCCCAAAAATGAAAATTCTGTCATTAATTACTCACCCTCATGTCGTTCCAAACCAGTAAGTTCGTCTCCTCTGCGTCACCCTAGAGCATCGTTTTGGAGAGTATCACGACGCATGTGCGCGCTTTGAATTGGACGTAAACAATGTACGTTTACGTTTCGATCAAAGCACGCACATGGGTGTTCTGTGTCAGCAGCACCACGCGCTTACGCTGTTTACGTTCAGATCAAAGCGTGATACTCTCCAAAATGGCATCCTAGGGTTACGCAGAGGAGACTAATTGTTGAATAAAGTTGTTATTTTTGTTTTCTTTGCACACACAAAAAGTATTCTCGTAGCTTCGTAAAATGATGGTTGAACCACTGATGTCACATGAATGTTTTACTGATGTCCTTACTACGTTTCTGTGCCTTGACTGTGGTAGTACCCTTGCTGTCTATGGTAGTGTCAGAGAGCTCTCACATTTCATCAAAAATATCTTAATTTGTGTTCCGAAGATGAACGAAGGTCTTACGGGTTTGGAACGACATGAGGGTGAGTAATTAATGACAGAATTCTCATTTTTGGATGAACTATCCCCTTTAATTTGAACCTTTATTTTAAATAAATGTAAAGTTCGCATAAATACAGAGTTGGATACTTTGGCGAAAATTTGTTGATTTGTAATTTATTGTGTGTAATTTATTTAGAAAGTATTCTTCTGCTCATATTATTGTTTAGAGACAATAAAGAAATACATTAATGACAAAAATCAAGAGCCAAAAAAGTGTACATTGCAAATACATTGCTTGTATTTTGTACGCATTATTATTAAAATTATACACTACCTATTAGGGGTGTACCAGTACACAAACATGACGGTTCGGTACGTACCTCAGTTTAGACAGTAACTGAGTAAGTAGGCTCTTTCCTTTGAGCCACACTGACTGTGTATGGCACTGAGTGTTGCCAGGTCTCCTTGTTATGTCGTTATGTTGAGAAGTCCACTCGCAAGAGCTCCTTAATTAGGGCTAGTGTTGTTAGGCTTCCTCTCGTCTACGAGAGTCATCCTGCTGAAGCCTCCGCTCTCCAGAGCTCTGCTTAAGCAGTACTAATAGTATGTAGGCTCTTTCTCTTTAAGCTTCACTACTGTCTTTGGCGCTGAGTGTAGTCAGGTCTCCTCTCATTTTTAGAGAGTCATTATGCTGAGACCTCCACTGTCAGGGTGCTTTCACACTTGGTTCAACAGCCTGGTCCGAACCAGAGTTCGAATGCTCCCCCCTCCCCCTGCTGGACTGCATTCATATTATTTTATTTGGATCCAAACTGCAGTTCATTTGTGTCATCAAGCCAGCAGCTGTTTACCCCGTTGCTTTGTAACAATGGCACAGGAGAAGGCGGCAAAATGCATAACATTACTCTCTACACTTTTAGATATTTATAGAGATAAATTTAGATATTTATTTCAAGCGCTATGCACTTGGACCCCTAACAAAATTTTCTAAGGGATAAAAATCTACCTCAGCTTATGCTCTAAACCAGGGGTCGGCAACCCGCGGCTCTTTCAACCCTCTGCGGTGGCTTCCCGTAGCATGGGTGTACCCCCGACTTTTAATAAAACCTAAACTCTTCCCCTGCAGTTTTTTTCGGGCAAGTGTGTTCATGTAGAGGTTTTCAAGAGCCAGCGTGAATAAATAAATAACTATTATTATTATTATTATTATGATGATGAACTATTTAAACTATGAACTACAGTACTTTAAAAAATAATATTTAAATAATAATAAAAATGTTAAAATTTACTTGCATTATTTTGCATATGTACACACATAACAAAATTGTTTTTAATTATAATTTAAATCATAAGCTATTCATAGTAATGAATATTAATACTACTACTAATAATGATAATAATAATAACAACAACGATAATTAAAAATAGTAATTTTTTTAATTAAAATATAGTTGTAGTAGTAACATTTTGGAAAGTGAATATTTATTTCTTAATTTTTAATGATGAAATTATTCATCAAAGGTTTGCAGTTGAATTGCATTAAAACATTTTGTGTTAATTGCGGATTTAACTTTATGGACAAGAAACCTGAATGCTTATGCTTGGACTGAACAATCAATTAAAAACAAGCAATTTTTTTTCTTGTCACTTACTCTAGATATCACACCTTACCGGAAAGTGTGACAGACGTCACCGTATAGGTGTTTCTTTGCATGTAGCTGTGACTCGAATAGTTAAGGTTTGCTCAGTTTCATGTTTTCCCTGAGAATAAAAGCACTCCACCAGTCTATATCTTCAGATGTCAGACTCACGGTAAGTTTGGTGGCTTTGGCCTTGGAGCCGTGGAAGCTCAGCATAATGATCTCCAGGCCGTGACTGCCGTATGTCCCTTTGAAGAGGCCCGGCTGCAGCAGGTCTGAAGGGAGGCACGGAGGCAGATAAATCCGACGGTACGTCAGGCAATTACTGAAACCAGGAAACACGTTTAAACACACCTGGCACCAGACCGCAAAACTGAAAGGAGGAAATGAAACTGGTAGCGCATTCTGGGTGAGAACGGGCGATGTAGGAGACTTACTCGTATTGGCTGGTGTAAATGAACTTCATGAGGATCAACTCCTGCATGTGCTCGTGGAAAATGTCCTCCAGTGTTCTTCCCCATTCCTCCTCCAACCACGTTCTGAACTCCTGCACAAACACATGGGGCTCAGTGTACATCCAGCCACTGCAGAAGAGCCATGGTTTACCTCAAAATCTGTCTAAACAAGTCCAGTTTCCCACCTCTTGCCTTCCTCCAGGCATTCGATGGTGATCCGTCTGGTTGCATTTGGTGGAAAACTCATCTTTCTTCACAGTCTGGAAAGAAAAAAGGTCAATTTCTTGAGGAATATGATGGCACATTGTGGCAAAAATATGGTACATTTACCTGAATGTCTCCTTTATGAGGGCCCTTGTGTCCGTACATGCACTCTACCGTGGCTTTGTTTTTCTCCCACATATGTATGCGGAAGAGCGGCCGTCTACGCATGGGATCCTCCACACGGGGATCATGGGGCGGTAAATACATCCAGCCTATGATGAACAGCCCATCAACCTAAAATAATCAGCAAAGCAAGAAAGAGTTACACATTTGAAATACTTAATGTGCCTTATATACATTGTACTAAAATTGTGTTTTATTTTGAGTTTTTTTTATGCAATATAAAGTTTTATATTTGACAAGCTATTAGCTAAAATGTTTAAGTTGTAGGCTAAGTACTAAACGTTGAAACAGAAATATAAACAGACAAAAAAACTAAACAAAAACTAATAAAATCAACAAAAGCACACAACAAAACTAAGACGTAAATGATTTTAATTGTAAAAATAAAATATTTTTTTTAAAAAGAACTTAAAATATAAATAATTGTACATAAATGTGAAAATACATAAATTATATTCATGTTATGGCTAATAACAGACAAAATGGCTATTACTATAATTTTATCCTGGGTGAATTCCAGGTTTGCACACAATTCCTCCAAAAATGTACGAATTGTAGGATAATAAATTTAGCTACAGTAGATGCTAACTTTAGCAGAAATTCCATATTAAAAAATACTTACTATAAAATTTAGTTAAGTGCAATATATCTATCTATCTATCTATCTATCTATATATATATATATATATATATATATATATATATATACACACACACACACATACATACATATATATATATATATATATATATATATATATAAATAAAAGATTATGCTTATTGCAAATGAATTCAAAGGTATTATAGTCTATAGTTAACTCAAATATAATTAGCTGAAATTGAGTGGATTTTTTAAATTACTTCTATTGTAAATATAGTGTGTAGGTACTGTAGAACGTACTGACAAGAATTTATGTTGAACTTAAATATACTTCAATATACTGTCATTTCTATTGAAACTTCTGTCATGTATTTGAATATATTTGTAATTACACATTTGTTATAATTAAGATGCAATTTAAAACATAATATATTAAATGTGATATTGAATAACACTACAGTTACAGTAGGTTATAATCAAGTACTTTAGTTTTTTAGTCAACACATCAAAATAAATGTACTCCTTTAAAGAATGACAAAACAATGATTTAAAATTCACTTTAAGGTAAATCTTTTAATTTAACACTACAAATAGTAGTTCGTAAAAGCGTACTTGCTGTGTAAATTTGACGAAGCTACGAGAATACATTTTGTGTGCAAAGAAAACAAAAATAACGACTTTATTCAAAAATTCTTCTCTTTTGCGTCACCTTAGGGCGCCATTTTGGAGCGTATCATGACGCATACGCATTCTTTTCCTGCACATAAACAATGCATGCGTGTTGTAGCATTTGAACCAATCAGACACACAATTTTGCATTTGATTTAACAAATCAATTAGTTATTACTTTAACAAATGGTCACAGACCCCCCACCCAATACACATACTGGGTGCCAGTATGTCTGTCAATGACTCCAGGCCCCTGGTTGCCATGGCAACCCATCTGATAACACTTCTTTTATTGATCAAAGGAATGCGGGCAGAGCTACTCACTTCAATTCCCCTTAGGAAAAAGACCATAAAAATGGACTCTTCTCTAATTAATTCATAGAAAACCCTTCTTTGAATGAACACACACATCTTTAGATCATTGTGTACATTATTACTGTTCTTGTATATGTTCTTGTGTATTGTATCCTGTTCTATGCATGCTTACGATAGATCACTAGTTAATATCACTTTAACTGTATCATGTTTAGTCTCTATCAATTCGTCTTCGGATGATCTAATTGAGAGGGAATATTACACGTTGATACCTATGCAACATATTAGTGACCTCCAAAGCAGATAAAGCTCTCACGTAAGTGACGCCCCCCAGTCTGCGGATCTTTTAGATTACTAAGAGGATGAAGATGTGAGCTAGGACTCTTCTGGACCCTTAAGTTTTTGTGCCAGGCCTTGCGGCCTTGTCTTTCCATTCAACCAAAGCTCCCTGGACCGCATTCCGGACACTCGGCTCGACCAGATGCATTGCAAGTATTGTACATTTAACTAAATGAAACAGAGGTTATTAGTACAAGTTATAGACCCCGTTATAAACGGCGCTGATGGTTTACCCAGGTGGTTAAATGACTTTCTCCATAACCGCTTTCTCTGGCTTTCCTGATGGTTTCATCCATCAACTCTCATTAGCCCTTTCCATGTATGAGTGATTGTATGTTTGTTTGTTAGTTAGTTTGTTTGTTTGCTAGACTAGTCTGCGTTAGTGTTTAGTTAATAAAAGTTGTGTGCATAAATTACATGAGTTTCTGATTCTGCCTTGCAAATTAAATGTCTCTTTACGATTTTGACCCTAGCTACATGCTCTAATGCATTAATACTTAGAAAAGTATTTTCTGTAGCCAAGAAAATATCCTTTCTCAGAGTTGATATGAACTTAATGTTCGCTGGACGAACAGATTAGTTGATGGCAATTTAATTCTGCGACAGTTATTACTGTCAGCCGATATAAATAATTGTAATTAATCATAATTAATTGTAATTATTTATATACAATTCCCTTTTAAGCAAATTTGCTACAGTGTAATGCTGCTGACGCAGAACACACGTTACACCTTTTTTACATTCAGAGGAAAGCACGTGCATGCACAATGGCGTTAGGGTGACGCAGAGGAGAAGAATTGTTGAATAAGGCCGTTATTTTTGTTTTCTTTGCGCACAAAAAGTATTCTCGTAGCTTCATAAAATTACGGTTGATGTCACATGGACTATTTTAACGATGTCCTTACTACGTTACTACTACATAGTTCCCTTGCTGTCTATGGAGGGTCAGAAAACTTTTGGATCTCATCAGAAATCTTAATTTGTGTTCCGAAGATAAATGAAGGTCTTATTTGAACGACATGAGGGTGAGTAATTCATGACAGAATTTACATTTTTGGGTGAACTATCCCTTTAACATTATTTTTGCATTTGTTGTCATTCTTTGTTGATATTTCTTCTGTTCGATCTTACCACCACATTCAGCAGTCCTCCATAGGGCCCGATATCAGGCTGCCAGAGACCCAGGATGTGTCTATAGGGATGTAACACTGGAAAACAAGTACAAAACATGACGTTAAAATGCTACACAGCAGCACACGACACACACAACAAACCCAGAACCAAGAACGTTAGATGGGATGAGATCAACTTCTGCACTCATGAATGCATGTTGAGTGTGTGAGTATATGCAACTTGTCTGCCATGCAAGAACTTAGAGGGCTAATATTTACCCACGTCTGGTCACTTTAAATCATCAGCATCTCGCACAGTCAGCTGATGTTAGCGCAGCTGCAATCGTCTGCACCCTTGCCAGCCTGTGTTGATCACACACACGCATGCAGGACACACAGGCGTGCACGCGCTCGGCAGAAGCTGCCCTTGTGCTGCTGTCACATCAGTCTGTCCCAAACCAAGGCTGTGTCCCAATTTGCATACTGAATAATTAGCATCAGTGCATTCCAAATTGCAGTGTTTTGCAAAGGTTCCTGAATTATTTCCAGTGGAATAACATATGTTTGTGGCTAATATTGATGCCAAAACAGAATGTAAATACATAAAACAAAAAGTAATAATGTAATGAATTTAGCTAGATGAATGAACTGGCAATGCAACGATATGGATGATGGTAGGGCTGCGCGATTGTCATGTGTGTGTCGTCAGTAAAGCCGGTTCTGTGATTAGTAGTAAATGTCCATCACCTGCTTTCAAATGGAGCGCCATTTAATACACAGAGCCATAGTTCGCTAACAAGCTACGCAATATCGCGTTCATAATCGCAAATGAATCACATTCAATTATGAACGCGATATTGCGTAGCTTGTCTGCGAACTACGGCTCTGTGTAGTAAATGGCGCTCCATTTGAAAGCAGGTGATGGACATTTACTACTAATCACAGAACCGGCTTTACTGATGACACACGCATGACAATCGCATGCGATTAATTGTGCGGCCCTAGATGATGGTAATACTAACACACTTTCCTGCTTGTATTGTCTTACTACATGTACTGTACTTTCCCATTACCAGTGAAGTAAACACCATTATAGTGTAGCAGAAATATGCAACTTGGGATTCAGCCTTAAAAGAATGTTCCATGTTCATAATAAGTTAAGAATCTGTGACACACTGTTGCAGAAAGTAGTGATTTAGAAATTTAAGTTATTTGTGACCCTGGACCACAAAAGTAGTAGTCTTAAGTAGCACAGGTATATTTGTAGCAATAGCAAAAAATACATTGTATGGGTCAAAATGATCAATTTTTCTTTTATGCCAAAAATCATTAGGATATTAAGTAAAGATCATGTTCCATGAAGATATTTTGTAAATTCCCTACCATAAATATATCAAAACTTAAGTTTTGAATAGTAATTTGCACAGCTAAGAACTTCATTTGGACAACTTTAAAGGCGATTTTCTCAATATTTAGATTTTTTTGCACCCTCAGATTCCAGATATTCAAATAGCTGTACCTCGACCAAATATTGTCCGATCCTAACAAACCGTACATCAATGGAAAGCTTATTTATTCAGCTTTCAAATGATTTATAAAGCTAAATTTAAAAAAATTGACTCTAAGACTGGTTTTGTGGTCTATGGTCACATTTTTTTAACAAAAACTATTACAAAACACTTTTCAGTAATTGAAATAAAGCTGAAATAATAGTAAGATTCTAGATGAAAAACTTGACCAAAAAAAATCTGAAATGTTGCTTTGAAATAAATAAGCTAAAGCACTAAAATTACTAAAACAGAAATAAAAATGAAAGCAAAACAGAAATAGAAAAAACCTGAAACTAATAAAACTGACAAATGCGCATAACGAAACCACCAAAACTTAATTTTAAATCAATTTTAAGATAAAATACTTAAATATTTTAAATAGAAAATACTCAAATGATTTCCAGTTGTCATTAAAATGAAAACTGAAAAATTATTAAAATAATTTTAAAAAGTAGTATAAAAAAATATAAATATTTAAAAACACAAATTATGTTCATTTTTATGGATGATAACATTTCTATTTAAAAATGTTCTATTAAATTCTATTTCTTTGAAATGAATAAAAAACGCTATAATTTTAAATGTTACAAGTAAATTTAGGCATTACAACATTAAGTTGTACAGCCTGAAAAATTTCCTAAAAGAAAATAATTTTAACTCATTCCTCATTTACAGAAGTCAAAGCGACAAGAAGATTCTGAAAGATTTATATTAATATTTGAATACAAAAACATGTTAGTTGACATCTGAAGTTTTAAGGAACATTCATTTTCCAACTCCCCTAGAGTTAAACAGTTGAGTTTTACCGTATTTGAATCCATTCAGCCGATCTCCGGGTCTGGCGGTAGCACTTTTAGCTTAGCTTAGCATAGATCATTGAATCGGATTATTATATGATATTACGCAGCGCTGCTTGCACAGGGAGCGTGCCTTGCAACCATGGAGACATTTGTGAGAGACGCTGCGTAATATCATTGCGCCTGCTGCACCCATGGTACGGCAGCAAAGTTCCTTGTTTATTACGCCGGAATGAGAGTATAGTTCCTAGCCATATCGACCTAGAAAATCACAACTTTTCATTTTCGGTCGGTCTTAGTACACGATGTAACTACAGAAGAGTCAAGTTTTAAATAGGAAAATTATCAAAACTCTTAGGTCATTTTTGAGCGAGATGCTAATGGTCTAATCCGATTCAATGATCTATGCTAAGCTAAGCTAAAAGTGCTACCGCCAGACCCGGAGATCGGCTGAATGGATTCAAAAACGGTAAAATTCAACTGTTTAACTCTAGGGGAGTTGGAAAATGAGCCTATTTCCTATTTTCAAAAAAAGTGGAGTGTTCCTTTAAATTGTCTTTTAGGTGGGACTATTGTTCAAGATGGATAAACCTCTGGTTATGAGTTACTGATGATGTCTACATTTTAATTTAAACAGTTGCTTTTTGGTATACTTCTGCATATTGTGCAAATTTGCATATTCCATTAATTGTCATTTTTATTATTGTAATTTTTGATTTTACTGTAGTTTTCAAAACAATATTTATCTTGCTGCACAGATTCCCACTGCATGTACTGCACAACACATACTGAGTAATGTTAAATATTTTGCTTGTTTTTTCACATATTAAGGAACAAATCAATATTATATTTATTAATATAAATAGTATTACATGGTCTTAACTGATACCATGGTCGACAGTTTTACTTTAACTCAATGAACCTGGAACAAAATGTCAGTAGCAAAGAGCATCTTCAACAAGCAGCTTGACAGGCAGTGATTGGGTTCCACCACCACATAGCCTTCACACACGGCCAGTACATACAGTGTGTGTACACGTCCCGATAGTCCATATGCTCATAATCAGGGAGGAGCTTCATAAAGCGTCCCGACTTCACTTGCGGGTTCACACCTGGACAGGTACGCAGGTGGGTGTGCCTCAGGAAGAGGAGAGAGGCAAAGGAGGACAACAGCTGAACCACAAGGCAGTGTGAGAACGACACTCACATATGCCAGTGAAAATGAACGGGTACAGGGCTGGGAGAGTAATAAGTGTTTTGCTTGCAGTTTGACTTTCACTTCGGAGGATGATATTTATTTTATGTTGCATATCCAGACTTTTAAATCAGCTGAATTATATACAAAAGCCACTCTGACTGCTGAGGAATCTTTCTCTATAAGCACCAATCGTGCATGTTTTCACCTGTTGAAATATTTTTGGTTTAAACCAACATTGATACTAAACTGATTCCTAAACAAACGAAGTGGGTGTAACTGAACATAAAATGTCTTTTGTGAGCTAACGTAAATGTAAAATGCATGGAGAAAGTGACAAATGACATGTAATGGGGTGACGCGACAATATTACGTTAACAAACAAATCAGATTTTTCCGCTGAAAAGTCTGAAGGACACTAGTAGCCAGATTTACTAAGAGCTTGCTCCAGCGCAAACCGCCTTTTGGCGTTAAAAAAAGTACTGTCAGGATTTACTAAAGACACGTCGTGAAGAATTAGCTCTGAAAAGGCGTGGACACGGTTATTTATTGAATATGCATTTGTAGGAGTTTCCCTTTCAGACGCAAAATTTATGGGAGGAGAGTATTAAAATGAATCACGCAACGCGATTTACTAACATTTGCACTTGTAAAATTACTGGTATTTGCACCATTATTTAACACCCAGTATGTCTGTGTTCTTTAATGTGCGCATTGTCAGTAAATCACACATAGAATTTTCCCCTCCCATTGGCGCTTTTGTGGAATTGCGCTCTAACGCTAATTTGCCCTGTTTAGTAAATCTGACCCGAGATGATATGCATGGCTTGGTCAGGATTTTTTCTACAAATCACAAAAAGTTATTATAATCAATTACCTGTATGTCTGAACAATGGCAAACTAGAGTTACAAGGTTGTTTACTTTGTTAATCACAATAAATCTGATATAATATAAAAAAGAACCATCACATGAAAAAATGAAAGGAATAGTTCACCCAAAAATGATTTGGAGAAATTTAGCATTAACATCACTTGCTCACCAATGGATCCTCTGCAGCGAATGGGTGCCGTCAGAATGAGAGCCCAAACATCTGATAAAAACATCACAATAATCCACACCACTCCAGTGCATCAATTAATGTCTTGTGAAGAAAAAAGCTGTGTTTGGAAGAAACAAAGGCATAAAGACTTCAAACTGGCTAAAATATGAGTCGTCTATCCATAATACTGCTTTCTGCAGTGAAAAATCATCTTGTCTGAATCTGCACAGATCAAGCAATGCTTACAAATCAAAACAGTCCAAAACAAATATGTCAGTGGATTTTGATGTGAGAGCCAACAAGAGATGGACTTTTTCACTGAAGTATTATGGACTCACATTATGGCCAGAAGTGATGGTTAAAAGTTAAAAGATATTACGGATTTGTTTCTTACAAACAAAAAAACAAACAGGTTTTCACTTCCCCAGACTGTGTTTATTACTTGTGGATTATTGTGATGTTTTTATCAGCTGTTTGGACTCTCATTCTGACGGCACCCATTCACTGCAGAGGATCGATTGGTAAGCAAGTGATGTAATGCTACATTTCTCCAAATCTGATGGGGAAACCAACTCTACAGTCTACATCTTGGATGGCCTGAGGGTGAGCAAATTTTCATCAAATTGTCATTTGTGGGTGAACTATTACTTTTAAAAGAAAACAACTTGGTATCTTGTTTAATTATTTGAATTCATATGAACTGAGACGATAGGTGACTTCTGTGGTTACAGTAGATTTACTTACGTTTCACATACAGATCTCGACTTGACATGCCCACGATCTCCATCTTCCGTGGGTCATCTCTCATACCGAATTCTGCAAGAAGAGAAAAATGCATGACAAATTGTATCAGCACAATACAGTCTGAAGAAAACAATCAATCTGGATCAAAAACATGTCTCTTTAGTATCTTTCATTACAGAAGAAAATTGAATGCAAAACAGTTTGTGTGCAATCCTTTAAGCCGGTTATTAATACAACGTGCAAGTTTTCTGTGTTACTGTATTCAGTGGTGTTAAAGCCTGTTAAACAGATGGTGGTGTAATGACTGACTGAGATAAGGCAAACGACACCCTCATGGGGTCACTCAAATGTCATTACCACATCTGAACATGTTATCAGGTGTTTCCCACCAAAGATTTTGGCCAATCTCTTGACTTATGCACCAGAAAGTTCAAGTAACGTATTTCATTCCACAGCAACAAAGACAGGCAAATATTAACTCAAATTTATGTTAATTTTTTGCTACTATCGCATCTGAAAACCTATTGAGCTGTCTATCTAGACAGACCTTTTAAGGGTTTTAAATGCCAGCCTGTGATGTTGTGAAGTTGACAGGTCAATGGGTTTTAAGACAGTCAGTTTCTGATTTTACAGTGCATGAATCAATCACCCAGAGCACTAAAACTCGGGCCGCTTTAATAGCTAAACAACATAGATCAAGAACAAATAAAGAGGTTATGAAAAGAGGAAATCAAATGTAAAAACACGCAACAATAACGTTGTTGACAAATGTTAAACATTTATATGATTTCTACAAAAACTTCAACGACTCTGTAAACATCATGTGATTTTTTAAATGATTACATGTGAGTGTAAGCGACTCAATCATTATGTAAAAAGGGAAAAAAAACTCAGTCACAAGAACGGTCTCTGTTTCTCTGTTAAAAAAACAAAATGGTTAAAAAAAAAAAAGCTGGTTTGACTATATATTAATAAATTAATAAAAAAAATGTTTTAGAGTTATATATACAGTCTAAAATTTATTCATAAATTTATTCAGACACCTTCAACTTTTCTCAGAACATCACAGTTTATTTGCTATAGTTTAGAAAATGGTAATAAAATATGACAAGAACTAAAGGTTAAACTGTGTCAGAACATATTCATCTTGATAATGTCAGATAACTTTGATAGAAAGGTATGTAACAAATGGTCAGGTCAAAGTGTCAAATTAAATTTTTGGTCCCAAATTTTTAGTAAATTTACTGGTAGTCCACTATATGAAGACTTTTTGGGTATAATATGTCACAGTTTACTTTATTTTGCTCTGCTCACTTACATAAATAAACTATAGTGTCCGACACCCACTATTAAAAAGAAATATATCAAAAATTATATCTGGTGTCTGATTAAGTTTTGGTTTAATTATATATAAATACATCGACAAACATTGTGATAATGTTTATGAGTCGGTGCCATAATATATCTGTATCGAATGTAAGAAGAAGGCCGCTATGTGTTGTGTAGCGCCCATTATTACCCTCTGTACATCTCCTCCTCCAGATTGTTTCTGTGTTCAGAATCTGCCTGAATTTCTTGCACACCAGCGCCAGGTTGGGCAGCGCAGTGCCGGGCAGAGAGGAGAAGATCTCCACCAGAAGCTCCGGCGGCAGATCCAGCAGGGACTGCGGGTGTGGTGGCCCTGCAGAGGCCGAGTCCCCAGAACCGAGACCACCGGCTCCGCTAGGCCCCGCAGCGCAGCTGTTATGACAGCTGCTTCTCCGGCTGACGCTACTGCCATCGGTCTCGTCTTTCATTTTGCCCACGACCCTCTCCTCTTCCTCCTCCTCGTCCATGTCCATGTCGGAGTCGCTGTCCTGATCCGCCTGGCTGTGCCTCTGCCGCCGCCTGCACCGCCGCGACTGACCCACTCCACAGAGCCTGGCACACACCGCCATCCGTAGCAACATTACATCATCACCGCACAACAGCTGCTGTCACCTGCAGTGCTCCTCTGCTGCGTTACGTGCCTAGGCGTCTTCTCGTGACGCCATCGCGCAGCACGCTGACGCAGTACGTTCGGACGTCACGGGTTACAGAAGGTTAGCAAGCTTAGTTTTAAATTTGTTTATACAATTAAATGAGTATATTTAAGGCTAGGTTTTAAAAGCAACAACAACATGAAAAAGAAAGATTCTTTTTACGTCCTATTGTTTTTCTAAATACCGCACGATAGCGACATCTTGCTGTCAAATACGTGTAAACCTTTGGTGGAAAATAAAAACTAGGGAAATTGTTGTTATTGTACAAAAAATATAATAATTGAATATATTTAATTAACCTAATAGGCTACTAAAGCAATGAATACATTTTAACCAAAGAGTATAGAAGTATTCTATACTCTTTGTTTTAACAATGTAGATAGCAGTGATATTTAAACTGTTAAGCCATATTCATTGCCTTTGTGTTTTATTCGTTCAAAGTAAAATAAATTGATAACTGATAAGATTGACAGAAAGTAAAGTAAATTGATAACTGATAAGATTGATAGAAATGTAATAGATTGTAAAATAATTTTCCTTTAGGGGGCGCTAGTCGGATTAAAAGCCAAATTTATTTATTTATTTGTTTGTTTCACTGGATATGTTTGTCAGTTAAATATTTATTTAGTATCATTTAAAACATATTAACGTCACCAGAAACGGCTGTGATTGGTCTATCTTCATCATCGAGTTTTAGTAGCCTGCTTGTCATTTGCTGCCCCTCTAGTAAGTCAGTAACATTATCAAAATGATAAAATAGATATATTTTTTTCGACGTCAAAGTCTTAAAATGGTAATGTTGATCATTTTACAACTTCATTTACTTCCGTTTCCATAGCAACAAGGAACAAACGGAAGCAGCACCTGTGCTAGGAGACATGGTAGACTTTTTTTTACTGAAGTTTTGTGGTCTTAAAATCATGTATTATTATGAATATTTTGTTCATCTCTGCTGTTCTGTTCATGCCGTTTTGTCCAGGCTGAAGTCGAAGACACTTTAAAGAGAATTCAGGGCATTAATGGTGTTATTGGCACAATCGTCGTTAACGCAGAAGGTAAACTGAACAATTTACCATGTTTATAACTTACTGTACTTTATACTGAAGTAATATTAATTGTAAAGTAATATAATATAATATTTCCCAAAACGTTACATTGAATAAGTTAATATAATATGATATTTCCCGCGACTCTGCATAAACTGGTGTGGATAATATAATATAATATAATATAATATAATATAATATAATAATTATTATTAGGAGTAGTAGTATAAATAATACTAATTAAATAGATTTTATACTACTTAATATATTAGTATTATTATTATTAATTATTATTATTATTATTTACTACTATTACTACTACTGCTAACAACAATAATAATACTAATAGGAGGAGGAGTATAAATAATAGTAATTAAATTGAATTTTTGCATTATTATTATTATTAATTATTTTTCTAAACTGAACTGTTTAACATGTTTATACTATAGTAATATTATTTGTAAAGTAATATAATATTTCCCAAAATATTACATTGAATAAGTTAATGTAATACAATAATTCTTGCGACTCTACATAGGAATAAACTGGTGTGGTGTGGTGTGTATAATATAATATAATATAATATAATATTTAACAGCTCTACATAGGAATAAACTAGTATGGATAATGTAATGTAATAGAATAGAATAGAATAGAATTGTCAGACTATACATGTTACAATATAATATAATATAATATAATATAAAATAATATATAGTTGCTAAAAAAAATTCAATAATGATTAAAGTTAGTTTTCAGATAATTGTGCCTTTTTACTCATATGGCTTATGCACATATATGTGGTTTGTCTGCTTTATTTTCAGGCATTCCCATCAAAACCACTCTAGACAACTCGACGACGGTGCAGTACGCCGGACTGCTGCATCAGCTGACTATGAAAGCCCGGAGTACAGTCAGAGACATCGACCCCCAGAACGACCTGACATTTCTGCGCATCAGGTCCAAGAAACACGAGATCATGGTGTCGACAGGTGGGTCAGCGCATTATCAGCCCGTCTCGCTTATCAGCCTGTTAAACACTTATACAGCTCTCACCTTTCCCTCGTTTTCCCCCAGATAAAGAATACCTGTTGATCGTCATCCAGAACCCAACTGAATAGTGTCACGATGCTGTGTTTCACATAGACATACTAAAACATATTCTTTCAAATATCTACATTTGTTTGTATATATGGTCCTAAACGAGTACATTTCGTCTGCCTTTTGAAATACATCAAAAATTTGATTGTTCTGTGTGATTGATTGATTGCATGTAAAGTCATTAACAAATAAGTGAATGGTTTCTTTATTGTGGAGTCTTTAAGGTATTTTTAAGGTCATTTTTATGCTTTCCTATGGCTTAAGTTATTATATTGAAGTGTAATTCATATAATCTCCACAAGATGGCAGGAGATCAAGCAGATGCTTTGTATTGCTGCTCATTTGCTTTGTGAAAAATTGCAGGTTTAATGAGTTGTGACAGCGGCGGTCTGGTTTATTGTGCTCTTACTGTAGTATGAAGATAACTGGGTTTGTATGAACGTCTTGTTCACACTAACCACACTAAAAACATAAAGCACATTTAGTAGAAATATATGTTGGATAAATATGGTTATTAAAGAGCTCCTGTGGTGGATTTGCAGGTTTGGCTGGTTGATATGTCACTTAGAGCTTTGTTTGAGTTCCTTGTCTTTGCAGCTGATTTGCATGTTGTGTTGTGTGTGCCTGAGGGTCAGTGTTGTCTTTTATAAGGAACAATGCAGCCAGAACATTTGTGCTCTAATTACTCTAACACAATCATTTCCTTTCCTTTTCTGCCTTGAGCTTTTTCTTCTGGTTGCAGTTCTGCTGGTTTTTACCCCAATAAATCTATTTAAGGCACATTCCATGAACAGCGTAGCCTGTAAATTGGCATCCAATAAAGCAATAAAAGGCACAAATGCCATGTTCTGTATCTAATAAAATAAAAATGAGGCATGAAAATGGTTTAATAGTTTAATAGTGGTCTTGTGGCTTATCCTTCTCTACTGCATCCAACAAAGAAAATCCTACAATAACGTAGAAAATAATAATAATAATAATAATTGTTGTTGTTGTAATTGTTACTACTATAAATAAATAATATAATAATACTTTATTGTTGTTATAAATAACTAATTATTTTACTACTACTGCTACTACTAGTACTACTACTGCTACTAATTATTGTATTATTATTATTATTATTATTATTAATAATAATAATAATAAATTAATTTTCTACTACTTAATATTATGATGATGATTATTATTATAAATAATTAACTACTATTACTACCAACAAATATTATTTATTATTGTTATTATTATGACAATTATAATTATTATTAATCATTTACTAATTACTACAACTACTACTACTAACAAGAACAACAGCAATAATAGTAATAACAATAATAACAATAATAATGCAAAAATTACATTTTATTATTATTATTTATACTACTACTTCTAATAATGATAATAATAATAATAATAATTATTATTATTATTATTATTATTGCTGTTGTTGTTGTTAATAGTAATAGAAGTAAATTATTAATAATAATAATTATCATCATCATAATTATAATATAAAGTAGTAGAAAATTAATTATTATTATTTATAATAATACCTAACAATGCAAAAATTATATTTAATTACTATTATTTATACTCATCCTCCTCCTATTATTATTATTATTATTGTTGTTGTTGTTGTTGTGTTATTGTTATTATTGTTGTTGTTGTTAGTAGTAGTAGTAGTAGTGCATTAGTAGTGTATTAGTAGTAGTAATACATTATTTACATTAACCTTTTTTTTTCTTTTTTTTACATTATTTTACTTTTTTAGCATTTCAAATAATAACACGTATTTATTAATTACTATCACTAAGCTTAGTTTAATGGTCAAAAATAATTAAATAAAAATTGTTGTATCCCACATTTCCATGCAATACTGTTAATATAATTTGGTTTAAATTTTTACAAAATATTTTTGCCCTCTTTGCAAAGTGATATAGTTTTGGTTCTGGAATTTATTTATCTAAATAAATATGATGTTTTCAAGACGATGTTTATCTAGCTCTTGTACCATAAGCCGCACACCTGAAGCATGAGAGTGGGTCCTGCCATCAGCTGCTTGAGTTTCCCACTGCTGGACTGACCTCTGTTCGGCTCCCATCTGCTGTCTGTTTTACATGCCCAGCGCTGCCAATTGGCACTCACAGCACGGGGCAGAGAGCCAGCAGGTGGACCCGGATCTCATGTTCAGAGACCAGCTCCTGTGCACAGCCCCGTGAAACAGCGTGTCCGTGCAAGATAATTAAGCAGAGGATTAATGATGGGCCTAATAACCGCATATTACACAGAAAGCCTGTTCTGTTTATGCACATGAAGGTGTGTTGTATATCATGGCTTTATAAAGTGTGTCTGGCTGTAGTGAGGTGCTGGAGGCGGTGTGTTTCCATATGTCTGCGGTGTATCTGGTGTTGGTCAGAACAATAGTGTGCTTTAGTTCCAGTGAGAGAGGAGGAGAGCTTGGAGAAGATTGGGGTTTGGATTTTTACGGAATGACAATAAAGTCTGGGTTTATTCACACTTGGTGTGCCTGTGTGTTTAAAAGTATAATTTCTTCCTACCTGTTCTTTCTCTGAGAAGGCATTTGGAGTTCAGTATACATATTATATTGCCATTTCCATCCTCATTTCAAAGGACAGAGTCTTGCGTCTTACCTGTATCTTATGTGGTTTACAGTTCTCCATCTTCAACCTCCTCCAGTTTCCAGTCCAGTTCATTGATAAGCTCATTTGTACCTAATTTGATGCTTAAAGTGGTGACCCATTGGTGTAACCTAATGTAGACAGATTTAGTCATTTTAGATATTATTAATATGATTCATTCATATTAATTGAATTATTTCTATAATAAAAATATAATAAATGAATTATATTATAATGAATTATTATATTATATTATATAACTCTTGAAAGACTTTCATTGTCTGACTTAATGTAGTCTGATTCAGTCACTTTTTTACATTTATTTCTAAAATAAAAAGTGTAATGTAATTTATTTTTATTTATAAAATAAATGATTTGAACTTTACTTTCATATGTCTAATGTACTGTAGTCAGATTCAGTCATATTAAATATATATTATACTATTTTATATTATTTTATTTATTTTCTAAAATAAAAAACATGTATTTTTATTTTATAAATAAAATGATTTGATCTTTAAAGTTACTTCTATTAGTGAAACTTAATTTAGTCATATGAAATATTTATTAAATTATTCCATTTTATTTATTTATTTTTGTTTCTAAAATAAAATATAAATATAATCATTTTTATAAATAAGATGATTTGAGCCTTAAAGTTACTTTTATTACTGTAACATGCTGTAATCAGATTCAGTGATATTAATAAAATATATATATATATATATTTGGAAATAAATTGATTGGACCCTTTAAGTCTATTAGTGTAACTTAGTTTAGTCAGATTGAGTCATATTAAATATTAATATTAAATTAAATTAATAATATTAAATTAATATTATTTTGAAATCAAGTATAAATCAATTAATTAATTATAAATTAATAATTTAATACATTTATTATTATTATTTATTATATTTGAGTTATATTAAGTGCAATTTATTTGTTTTGTTTTTTTGTTTTTTACATAACTTTGTTGTATAATGCACTGATTAATGCCTGGGTTCATGTGGTTTCTTGAGGAGATGTGTGCTGTTACTTTACAAAGTGATCTGACTTACACTGACCTGAGACTTTCAGGTTGGCATTTTGACAGTATCCAGTAAAAAAAAACAAAAAAAACACCCTAGCAAAAGCACAGCAACACCCGAGTAACTACCTATAACAGTCTAGCAACTGCACAGCAACACTCTGGCAACCACTTCCAAAATCATAAGACAAATCATTGACAAAAAAAAAAAAATCAATTTTTAGTATTTAAATGGATAAAACAAGAAACTACCATGAACAATGGCTCTAACAATAGCATGTATTTGACCCTTGACCCGTCTGTTGACTGCTGTGGGATTGTGTGATTAGTTTAGTGCTGATCTGACAGCTGTTCTGAGAACAGGTGATGCACCGCAGCCTGCAGGACACTCTTCACTCACACCACTATATTACATTACACTGCTTGCATACAATCATCTACGCATCTCAATTAAGAGTGCTGCAATAAAGTTGTAGGTTAAGATGCACAGAAATCACACGGGTTATAGAAGTGACCCTCTCGTAACATATTTATGATGCCATTTATTACAAATATTACACCCACAATCTCACAAAACCTGTCACGATGCAGTGTTGTTACTGTTAACTAAAACTATTAAAACTTTTTGTTTATTACAATAAAATATAATATAAATATCAAATGAAAAACTCAACTTAATAAAAATTAAAAATGTTGCCTTAACTGAAATAAGTTTAAAATTACTAAAACTAAAACCAAAATATAAAGGAACTATTTAGAAATATTAAAATAAAACAACTAATATAAATGACAAAAGCGCATAACAAAATTACTGTAACTTAAAATATAAAAGATATTTATTTAAAATATTAATAAAAACTATAATAGCAAATAATACTGAAATAACACCGCAAGGTTGCGGTTCAAAAGAAAGAAATTATACTTTGCATTAATATATCATTATCATTACTGTGATGCAAAAATAATTTGTTAATTTGTTAATTGATATATAAATTGTTCACTATACTGATCAATTAAAATGTCTTATTAAGGGTTTGTATAATTCTACAAAACCATATAATATGTCAACATTTTGTTAAAAAATGTTGAATTGATCTTTAGTTTTTGTAGTCTTGTAGTCTATTGAAGTTTTTAAAACAATAAATGAATTATAATTAATCATATAGCTTTCTAATCTTTAAAAATATTTAGAATTATAAGTTACATATTTTACTAATTACCATTATTCATAAATCTATTTAAATAATAATCTTAATATAATATCTAATATAATTATTAATCGTAATAATAATAATAATAATAATACAATATTAAATAAAAAATAAACATTTCATTGCCCACGATTTCTCATTATATAATTATCATTAATGCTAAAATAAAAATTATTTACAATATAAAATTATTTATTATTTAAAGGGGACCTATTATGCCCCTTTTTCCAAGATGTAAAATAAGCCTCTGATGTCCCCAGAGCGTATATGTGAAGTTTTAGCTCAATATACCCCACAGATAAATTTTTACAGCTTGTTAAAATTGCCACTTTTAGGCTAAGAGCCAAAACGCGCTGTTTTGAGCATGTTGCTTTAAATGCGAGTGAGCTGTTGCTCCTGAGAAGAGGGCGGAGCTTCAAGAGCTCAAGCTCTGCATTAGCAGTGCTAGCCTATGCAAATAAACCTTCCACTATTAATACAAGCCTGTTCTCTTTACAGAAAACTACTCAGTTTCAAAGTCAGTCATCTGATTATACTGTGCATAATAAATTTGCGTTTATGAATTACACAGACGGGGAGCACGGCGCGACAAAAATAACATAGCTGGTCTCACGCTATCACAAACTTTATAAGTCCCACTTCTGATTATGAGCTTGACAGCTTCAAGCGATCGACTCACATTGCTTTCATACGCAACTTTTAACTAAAGTTACCACATTCCTATTCACGATCATTCTGGCAGCACTTAAAGGCAGCACCAGTGAAAACACACAAGAGACAATGATAGCTTTAGCAATTAGCCTTACAGAGTGCCAAGAAGCTCTTTCAGAAAGGCGATTTGGAAAACAAACGCATGATAGTTACTTTGTCTGGAGCTGACGATCGTGCACGAAGCGTTGGTATTAATTCCTAAACATATTGGTAACGTTACTGATTTTTTCCGGGATATTTCCTTCGAAAATGAAATTCAACCACAGTATCCTCGGCTCAGATGAGGAGAGATTATGGCGACTCCTATGTTCATTAGTGCATCCTAAAACACAACACTTGTAAAGCCTCTTTGGTGCTGACATTGTATATATCTCCAGTAATGGCAGACCGCAGCTTCTCACTCAGGGCTGTGTTTGTGCTAATAGTGCAGAGAGCGTCACAAATGGGCAGGACTTTTTCCCCTCAGTGACGTGCACAGAGGGAGAATCTGAAACAGCTCGTTTGGAGAGACTGTTTATGATTTATTGGTTTTATTAAAAAATGAGTTGGTGGATTTTTAACATTATAGGCTGGTTGTTTTCACACACTGCAGCCACACAACTGTGTTCAAATACCTTATAAAAGTGATTTTTGCATAATAGGTCTCCTTTAATATTTTGAATATCTGAACTGTTAATAATGATACTTTAAAAAGTCATTAAAAACACGTGAGAAGACAAGAATTGTCATTGAGAATCATGGGTAACACTTTACAATAAAAATAAATCTTACAATAAATAAATTACAATAAATCTTTCTTTCTTTCACTTCAGAAATGTTCTAGTGTTCTTGTGAGATTCACCCATAAATCACATGCATTATATCTTGCAAAGTCTCAGGGCTGATCTCTGCAGCAGACAGCAGAAAACTTCAAGAGAAACTCCTTCCTGCCCAACAAGACCACAAAAATACAGCATCCATAAACAATACAAGACCTCTCCCAGAGATCCGAGTTACCAGCTGAAACTGGATTTGACCTGTAGTTTTGTAATGACAAACAGTGGCCATCAGGCTAATGACTTTATTCCACCTATACTGTAGGTGGAGCAGCTGGTGTGGTGCAGCTCTGTCTGACAGCTGTCAGGGCCTGTCTCGCAGCTGTCATGTTTACTCCAGCACCTCAGTCTATTGCTCACGGACCATATGGACGCGGAGAAGAACAAGTCCTCTGCACACTTCATGTGCTGTCATATTGTGTGGTGTATATTTGTGTAGGCGTGGACACACTGTGTATCAGGTTGAATCTTATAATGGCTCGTGTTTGCAGTGTCATGTTGAATATTGTGCTGAATATTTCATGCTGCATCATGTCCTGTGTCATGCTCTGTTGTTTTATGACTGTGATCTTTGTTCTGGTTTGAATCTCACAAACCTGTCAAGAACATTTCTAGGTCATATTTCACTCCAAAATCTGAAGAAAAAAATAAGAAGCTATGTTTTGCTCACAGAAATGTACAGTATTTTTAAGACTTTAAAACATGACATTATTTTCATGACAATTAAAACTAAAATTTAGCTTTTTAATACAATATTGTTTAATATAATATGTAAGAGTAAATAAGAAATTGTTATTATCATTTATACAAATATATTTTTTTATATAAAATAATGTATTATTTAATATGCTGAATATATGAACTGTTAAGTTATAATAATAATAAAACATGATTCTCATCACTGAGAATCATTGGAATTCAGGTCACATTTCACCCAAATTCTAAAGAAAAAAGTTATATTTTACTTTGAAATATAAACCCATTGAGATTTTTTTACACTGTGACGTTATTTTCACGACAATTAAAAGTCAAATATAGCATATAATATAATATAGGCTAATATAATATAATAAGAAAACATTAGCATGTATGCTAAAATAAAATTATGTAAAGTAGAAAATTATTTTTATTTTGCTTAAACATATTTTGAAGCCATTTTTTAATGTGAAATTTTTTTAATGTGACAATTAAAACTAAACTATAGCATATTAATATATAAAATAAAAAAGCTGTCAAGCACTGTCTCTACCCTTTGACACTGAAATGGTCCACTCAATGACTATTTACAGCATTCTTCATATATATCTATATATTTTTTCACTGCTTCTGACCTCTTGACCCATGATGTTGACATTTTCTCAGGCCAGAGAGCTTCTGTCTGCTTCAATTCATTCAGCAGATGGTGAATTAACACCAATTATCCTCAGATTCAGCCCATCTTCACTGCTGTACGCGATGACACCTGGACAAGAGCACAAACCTGAGGCCACAAGAGCCTATTAGAACAGAAAACAGATGTGCGACTTGTGGCTGAAAACTGACGTTATTTTTAGAGGCCAATATGTGTAAACCTTGGATCCTTGTAGAGTTGGATCTAGAGCACAAATAGCCTGTAAGCAACTTAAAGGTTAAAGGAAATGTAACTTCACGAAAAAGTAAAGTAACTTTACTCACTGCACGATTTTAGCAATCCTATAAGATCATTGCAGATCACACTGTGCGACATGGATCTAATAAACTTGGGTACGACATGCATGCAGACTGTACGATGATGACACCTATTGACTACGACTATAAAACGTCATCAGCATGCGCTAGTGGTGAACAAAAAGAGCATGGTGAGTCACACTTTTTTAGTTTTTATGTGTGCTGAGAAAAAGTGGAAGCGGCGAAAGAGGACGGGATAAGAGCTTGAGGTAAGCAGATTTATGTTTCAGCGCCATGTTGATATCATGTCGCATTTTTATTGGCTAGTCAGTAAACGTGGCTCGTAGCAGCAAACAAACTGTGTGTGCGATGATCATGCTGAATTTCTGACATTGTCAGAAAATGATCGCAGGCTACAACGCCCGTTTTTGAACCTCTCTCACTTTACGACACCGGACAGCGATTAAGAGCCACGATCACAGAAATGGCCACGATTGTTTCACGATCCCAATCTGTCAGCACTTCCCAACTCATAAAGATTGATTCGCAAATCAGTCACTCATTTGAGTGAGTTCTGAAACGCACTGCTTCTAACTCCGTAAACAACATAAAGAGAGCTGGATAAAGTGGATATTTACTGACAACCCATTGAAATCCAAACTGCAAATGCATCCTATCGTTTTCCAGTAACGAAGAGGGTCGTTATTATGTTTTGAAGCCCGAGACACACTGCAGGATTTTTGGCTGTCCCAGACGAAAGATTTGCATCGTGAAACAGTCGTGGCATTTTCTGTGATCGTGGCTCTTAATCGCTGTCCGGTCGCTGTCGCTGCCCTTTTAAAAACTTTTGTCATGAGGACCTTTCGCACCGCAGGAACCTTTTCATAGTACCCGAACTAACTGTGGAACTACCCACTTTTTGGCGTGTTCGCACCGCAGGAACTAGGAACGGTTTTAGTTCCATGAACTGCGTTTGGAGGAACTAAATTAGCTCCTACTTCAGAGTAGGGTCTAAAACAGTTCTAGGAACTATCCGTGACGTAAGTGTACGCTGATTGGCTAAACGCGTACGAAAACGCCCTCACCCGCCATGATTTAAAACACCGTGTAAACATATACTGTATAAACATTGTATCATACTGAGAGCATTTATAAACGGCATTTACCTGAAGACTTCGTCTACGGCGATTTGTGCTTCTATCAGCCTCAATGAAATGTAGCACTGCAAGTTTTCGTTGGAGATTCTTTGTCCTCCTTTACGTCGAAATTCCATGTCCATTATTGTGAAACACGCGAGACACAACAAAAACACAGCTCCGATCACAGCATCTTCCATCCTCCTGTTGTTAACGTTGTTCTTCTTTGTTTACGCTGTTGAACGCCACGTACAATTGACGTCGCTGTCGACCGGCTTACGTCACTTCTTAGTACCCATTGTCGGTGCGAATGCAACCCTTTAAATGGTACTGGGAAATAGTTTGTGCAAAATCGTCCCAGTACTTTAGTACTGTACTTTTAGTTACTAAGGAACTAAAGTTACTTTTAGTTACTTTTAGGAACTAAAGCAGTGCGAAAGGCCCTATGGTCTTGCGACCAAAGATAGCCTGTGATCATTTTCTGACAGTGTCAGAAATTCAGCATGAAACAATTCAGTTTGTTTGCTGCTACGACCCATGTTTACTAACCAGCCAATAAAAATGCGACAATTAAATGAACGCGACCTGGCGCTCAAACATAAAACTGCTCTTATCCCTGCCTCTTTCGCCGCTTCCACTTTAATATAAAAACCACATAAAAACTACAACTGCCAAAGTACGATTCATCATGCTCTTTTGTTTACCACTAGCGCATGCTGATGACATTTTTATTCTTCTATAGTAATGTGTGTAGCGTACGAGTCAATAGGTGTCATCATCGTACAGTCTGATCTAAGTTTATTAGATCCATGTCACAGAATGTGATCTGCAAAGATCTTATAGGATTGCTGAAATCGTGTATAGTTTATTACACATTTCGTTTAAAAGATGTATGCACAATTCTGTGCAAATACCATAACACACTCTGTTTTAGTGTAAAATATGGTGCTAAAGAGCCAATTGGGTTTTATGAGTCCTGTAAAAACGGCAGAGTGAATTGACCCCATACCATAAATCAAACAATGTGGCTTGAAAACGTGGATACAATTGTGGTCTCTTTTCAAGAGGCGCTCCCATGTCTTTTGTCTTCTTGAGTGAAATGCTAACACAAGCTAACAACAAAGTATTTCTGGAGGCTGTTGTGAGATTGGTTTTGACATGACTTCTCACCGGCACTCACTTACTCCTGCAGTAAAAGGCTGAACTGAGGGGGCTAATGGTTACTCATAATAGAAATCAGCTGGAGACACTGACGGATGAGCTGTTAGCTGAACTGGAGTCGTGCTTACCAGACCTGTGGGCCCTCATCTCATCATGGAATGCTGGCCCCATTTTTCTTGGTCTTAACCACAAATACAGAACTTACAATTATAAATGATAACATTTCACAAATCCAATACATTTTAAGCCCCATATAGAAATTTAGAGAGCTTTGTGATACTTATCCTGACTGCCAGCTAACAATTTATGTTCTGAGAACATTTAATAAACACTAAATGATATTCCAGATGTTCTGGAAATGTTCAGTATTGTCTAATTCACAAAGAAATGACTGTCATGAGCTGGTTCTTTTATTGAATCACTCACAAACTCGCAGTTGAATTAGTCTGATGAAACCTGAACATTTAATATCTATAATGAGGATACAAATATGTGTGTATATGCTCCTGAGACCCAGCTATGGAGTTTTTGCCTCTGACTGTAGTGGACATTATATTTTAGTGAATTTCTCTGAGACCTCACATGTCACAGTTTTAAGCTGTCCTGTACAGAGCACATTACTCCCATTATGACAATTCTTTTTTCTACATGCTGTCTCAACAGCAACACATTAATATGCAAATTAGATACAGTGTATAGATACACTGTGTTTAGTGGGAAAACCAGTTTATGGAATTTTTTACACACATATTGCATAAAACAAAACAGTATATCAAATCATTTTGTTATATATTTGATAACATAGTTGAGAATCATCCTTAAAAAAAGTTTGGCATAAAAAAATCCTGAAACCTAAAAATTGATTGCTGATTTGTAAAAAATCCAATTGTTTTTGCCTTTTTGATGTCAATTCATGCCATTTTACTTTTTAGAAAAACTGAGTCCTCGTGTCCTCTACAGAGGACATTGAATAAAACGTAATTTTTCAAAAATGTTATTTTTTCATTTTTTTCTTATGCTCTAAACAATGTAAGGACATGAACAAATACTAAATTCACAAAGCTTCTTTGGTACTTAATTCTCTACGATTAAATAATTATAGTTTTTCTGTTGTTTAAACATTGTAAAGACATTTCTGATCAGAACTGTATTCAATGTATTATTAATATCAAAACTTAAAACCATTCAGGGCAAAGTCCAAAAGACCTGAAGGAGAGCTTCAAACACTTATTCCTCAAGAAACCTTTTAGGAAAAATCATTTGGCCAAAGGTCTCACATCATTATAATTCATCAAATGATTTCTGGCCATATTCAACGTGCTTGAAATCGTAGCTCCAGAAAGCGTGAGCGTACTTCACTGTTCAGTGTTTCCAACTCTTGAACACATGGAGCGAGTTCTCATGACCAGAGTCATCAGATACAGGCCAAGTGGAGTTTTTTGAAGCCATGTGTTTTGTTTGTGATATGAAAGATCAAAAGTGATTTAAAAAAAGGTCAGACTCTCTTGTAATAAAGGTGCGGTCACACGTAATGGTCAGTGTCGTGAATTTACATGTTTAAAGTTTAGCAAATTTGAATCCGATGCAAAATCTGTGTGAAGAAATGTTTTGCTTTATGAGTCCCTTAAGGAAAATTTAGATCGCACAGAATCCTGTTGAAATAACTGGAATGGCCTGCGGGATTTCGCTGTACAAAGGTCAATTTGACTGCATCTTAATGTTTAGCTTATTTGTGACCCTGGACCACAAAATCAGTCTTAAGTCGCTGGGGTATATTTGTAGCAATAGCCAAAAATATTGAATGGGTCAAAATTATTGATTTTTCTTTTATGCCAAAAATCATTAGGATATTAAGTAAAGATCATGTTCCATGAAGATATTTTGTAAATTT
>JAFVLL020018755.1:0-48648 GCA_021397915.2 Tor tambroides
TCTATTGTCTGTGGGAATCAAGCGGGTACAAACAAAGCGAAACCAACACGTAACGAGCCCTCGTGCGTTTTGCGTGAAAACCAGTTCGCGTTTGAGATAAACGGTGGGTAAGCCGTTTGAAGCATCGGTGTGCTTTGATTTTGCATGCATTTTTTCCATGCAAAAACAATAGCAGGTGCAACGTGGGAAAAGCTTCATCCCCGTTAGGTAGGCTACCGATGATGCCGATCGCGAGCAAACGTTAACAATTACGTTTTGTCTAATACTAGACGCGTTCCCATTTAAGCGTTCTGTTTTTGCATATGTTGTATATACGTAATCCCATATATGTATCCCACAATATTCCACACTTACGCGTTCGCTCGTCCACTTCCTCAGCAGGCGGTCGTTGGTTTTCATTGCATTCATATCCATCCATCCAGTGTCTTCGTATTATAATGCGCTTTTCGCGATTTAAAGAAACTTAATTGTATTCCCGGGTTTCTCTGTCGATGTGTACTTGTAGTTGGATGCCTCCGCTAAGCGACTTGCCCTATCTTGCAGTGAGTCAGGGGCTGGAGCCCCTGCAAAGCATGGCTGCGTTTTTCTCTTTTTTTTTTTCAAAAGAGGGCAGGTCGCTATGCATTATAATGAGTTAAATCTCTCCCTCTCTCTTGCTCTCCCCCTAGCACGCACACATACACAGTTGCAAATTTGAAATTGCAATAGACCTCTCAACAAAAACATCAAGCTTTTTGTATCGTTGAAGAGCCGACCCGTGGTGTCTAATGTATACATCACTGATATTACATTTATCAGTGTATTAAATAAAACGCAGATATGTTGCCTGAGCGATAATCTCATTTTAGAAAACTGGTGCACATTGTGCGTTAGTGTTTTGAACGCAATTTGTCACGTTCAGTACGTTTGTCCGTTACGACGCCACTGGTCTAAGTTATATGGGGGAATCATTGCTCATGCTCACTGTATTTGTTAGAGAACATTCCTTGCTTCCCATGAATCATTTGGAAAGACAAATGACATTTTATTTCACCGTACTGGAGTCAGTTGAGAAACAGTAACTCATAGTTTAAGGCTCATTTGTTTCATATTTTTTTTTTTTTTTTTTAGAAATATAGGATAGCCTACTAAGAAGGTTAAATTCACAGCCAATCAGGTTGTAGTGCTTTAGCCTATCGTCTGCAGTAACCTATAAACCCAAATGATAATTATATAATTTCCGCACGTGCAGTTGTTAATATTCCACACAGAAAACCAAATCAGAACTTATCAGAAAAATCGATGAACTGTATTTTTTAATTAAAAAGCATTTACAACAAGAATGAAATGTAGGCTATATTTCTGTTTGAATGTTACAGAAAAACATGTTGAAGGATTGGGGATTATTTTCTCTCATTTCTCTAAAGCTCTTTCTTTTTTTGTTGATTGATAGAAATGCTTTTGGTTCTTCAAGAAAAGCCAGTGAGAAGTGATGCAGCATTAATAATTAATCGAAGTAGGTACCGTAGTTGTCTGCCATGTCAGTGGTTGTATTTCTTTTATTTTTATCCGTCGACACGTGAAGCTAATGTTCGTAAGGAACAACACAGAAATATAAAACAGACAAAATGAGAGTAACGTTTTACTGTCGTTTGTGTTTGTCCTTTGGTGCAGTACCTAACGGTTTAATGTAATGAAATGTACTTTTAGGAGGAGCTTCCAGAGGTTAGTCTTCATTTTTATAACACTTTTCTGTGATCATAACGTTTCTGTCTGCGTTGGAGAACAAACTGGCAGGTAGATTTAATAACTTGCTCAAATGAAACCAATAAAACTAAGACATACTGATTAATTTTTTGATTAATATGCAATATGCATTAATTTCCTTTTGCATCAAACCCTCCAAAGCAGTCACTCAATTCGTGCTACTGTCGTGCTGCAACTTTAAAGGGAATTTTAAAGAGCTTATTTTCCCTGGGAAAACGCCATTGTTCGTACTGAAACAATAGAGGCTGCAGGCAACCGCAGTGAGGCGGCATGAATGGCGAAGCTCCGGGTCAGCGCATTAGGTCTCAGGCCCCAAAGCCCCCTTTCCCTGTGCACCACAATGACCCTGCGCGAGGTCGAGGCTCCGCGGGGTCACAGGGCATCACCTATTGTTCCGCACTTCAAAACAGATAAACATTTTTTAATCTAGGTTGGCCAGAGGGCCCTGTTTCTCAGGGAAAATCTTGTACTACGAGTGCTATAGGCCAGTAGGACTTCTGATGTTGTAGGCTATATGAATAAGACGTAGCCTATATGTTAGAAATCAACGGAGCCAATGTTCATATTTCCCAGGATGAAAGGACCTCAAATATTCGCTCTCAAGTAAGGCAGAATTTGTAGACGTTTCCATGCAGTATTGTGCAGCAGACTAGCTTACATATATGGCATGATTTATATGTTAATCAAAGATTACTCGTTTTTAACTGTGAGCACGCGACTTAATATGTTTTGGTTGGTGCATGTTCTTTTTCCTCAGTGCTGTCGTGGTTTCAAAAGAAAAAAGGAAACTAGCTTAACAATGTGAATTATGCCTGAAAGAGTTAAATGACAACTTTCTCCACAGGCCCAAAATCATTCTAAAAATCTTCACGACGGATTAGTTATTGTTTATGCTAGTTTTCTTGTCATGCTAGAGATAGCTTGTGTTTTTAATGTCGCGTCATATTTTACAGCGATGCGTTGTGTTGACAGTATTATTGCACAGACCATGCAACATTTTTTGTTGAAATGACTGGAAAGCAGGGTTCATTTTTAATATCTTTACCAGTTTAATTAAAAAATAAATCAATTGTCAACTTAACATAAGAACTAGTATTTTAACGAAATACCGTATAATCAGAGTAATAATGTATTGAACTTATGTTACGTTGCAGCTAAGTGTTATAGAAAACTTTGCACTGAACCTGTAAATTGGTTAACGCAAGCACGTGTTACAACATTTCAAACCGTTATCTGACACTATATTAAACACTTTAGTACATGAAAATAATTGTTCGAACGATTATGCAATGTAGTTTGTGGATTAAAAATATCAATGTGACCAGGTGCGTTTTTTCCCTTAGTTTACGAAAATGCAAATCATGGTGCATGTTGCGTTCAAATCACGCAACATGAAACCACGAGACGAGACACTAACGAGTGCTTTTATTTAAATTGCCTATATTTGTGCAAATTTAGCATGCGTTATTCTAAAACGTAAGAAGTAAGTTGCATAATAATCCGTTATAAAGACTGCGAAACTGCTGAGCTTCCGTCACAAATCAAACGCATTGTGGTTAGATGAGGGGTATGGCTCAGCTTCCTCCAGCTACCGACCGAGCCATCGTCACATTCTGTGCGATTAAATAAATAAAACCCATTATATTTGATGCGTCTTTTTCCTCTTTTAAATCACTTAACATGTACGTTGACTCTGGCACACGGAATATTATCTTTAAACGCTCTTCAGATAAACTATCCTGCCAGGTAATTGATTTTGTGAGCTGAGTATTTGTGAGCATGTAAATGCATGCTTTTGAGGAGATCTGACCTTTAGAATTGCATTCCTCAATTTCAAATAACGGGCAGAGTGCATACTATAATGGTCAGTCAAATCTCTACTTGCATTCAAATTGAAATGTGTAGAAAAAGACCCAACATAAATGATCTATTTGTTGCAATTTAATGCAACATTTGGTTTAATTGTTTGTCATATGCAATATTTTGTCTTAATAATCATAAGCAAAACAGAATCTTTTTGATGTATTTCAAGAAGAATGCAGTTAGTAGTATATATCTGTGTTTATGCATCAGACTCGTTCAGCCTTGCTAATCTACAATATGGATTTTATTATCAGACCTCAGTGTTTGTATACTGTATATCTCTCTGTGCTGAGCAAACAGCAGCAGGTCAGTGATGGAGTGATGTTTATGAAGTCCCTGTTTAGATTTGTGCTCCTCACCCTCCACATTCTGCTCTCAGCTGGACTGGGAGGGGAGTCTTCCGTTTTTCACATTGTCTGTGTAAAGGATACAGTCCTCATCCATGTGAAAGAACATAACTAAGGTTTCCCCTTCTCTCCCACTGTGACCTAATTTAGTTGTTAATAAGCTGTTAAAACTCCCAATGAGTGCTGCTTTAGAGGATTTCTATGTACTGGACCTGGATAGGAGTGGAGTCAGGTCAGGTTGTACGAACCAATCAGAATGCACTACAGGCCTCTGATGAAGTTTATTTTAGGTGCTTTTGCCCTTCACGTATTGTATACTGTGCACTAAGCTCAATCTGTGTATACTGATTGTGATTAAGCTTTGTAGTTTTATATAAAATATCCCTGATACACTGGGCTTTATACTCACTCACATGCTAAGTATATGTGTGTGTACCATTCATATGCATGAACCATTGTCACCTTTGTTTTTTTCCTGACGGGTCAAGAAAGCACATGACTGTGTTTGGGCTTCTCCTGTCCTACATCTCTTGAGGTCAAACATGCATGTTGAGGCATCTGATCTACTAGCCGCTCTCACACTGAGCTGTTAAATGTCAGAAAGAAAGAACAGAGAATGAAGGCCATTAGAGTCTGTTCTTAGCAGTCAGTCTCTGCTTTTATTTCCCTGCCAGCTTCAGTTTTTTGACTGACAATTAAAGAAAGCGAGAAATTGTACAGTAGTGACCAGCTCTGACTTGTGTGAACACCCCGTTGGTCACCTGTCCACACTTAACTCACCTGGCAAAAAATTACCCATTGTTTATATTCAAGGACTGAAGTGGGTGGGAGACATTTTCATTTTGTGTTATAACAGAGAATTAGAAGTCTGTTCCTGAATTTCTAATGCATTTTAACACATTAAAATTATCAGATGAGGCTCTTTAGAATTAGCCCTTGTTCAGAAAAGGATACTTGTTTAGTGTTTACTGTGCATTATGAACTGTATTATTATTAGAAAGTGATATATATATATATATATATATATATGTGTGTGTGTGTGTGTGTGTGTGTGTATACACACATATATGTTGCATTATGATTGTTGGGATTTTGGTCACATGACCCAATTGTTTTGCTGGTAAATGTCATCCTATAATCATCTTGGAAATAAAAACAGTTATTTTGCATTTCTAATTTGATGATCTTAATTTTTTTGCAGTGCAGTAAATCAAATTTAAAAAGGTGTTAAAAGATGTTAAAAAACTATGTACAGTATACATATTAAATATTGTATACATATACAGTACACATTAAATGTTGCAGGAATGCTGATGTTTATGTAAAAAGTCTGCTAAAACATCAAAGTGTATGATGCTGTAATATTTACATAACAATATGGAATGGAAGTGTTAATATACTGTATCATCTTAAAGGCATAGTACACCTGAAAATGAGAATTCTGTCGTCACGTGTCTGTTTTTTCATATAATGAAAGTCAGTGAGATCTAATGTTGTTATTAATATCTTTAAAAGATATTCAAGCATCATCTTTTGTGTTCTGCAGAAGAAAGCAAGCCCTATAAGTTTGCAACTACACAAGGGTGAGTAAATGATGACAGAATTTGAATTTTTGGGTGAACTATCCCTTAAAGGTTTCTTTTTCATACATTTTTTTCCTGTGAAAGGAAAATTTTAAGCACTTATCATACTGAAATCTGCAGTCTCATCTAACCTCCCTTAGCATTAAACTACATCACCGGTAAATATCAAGATATGCAGCAGCGACAGTAGGCTTACAATCAAAGATACAAGGCAGCATGGGAATATCTCTCAACTAAATATCTGTCATTTTATTACAATGCATCTCTGTGATGTCACCTGAAAAGTGACAGATAAATCAGCACCTCAAATAACAGTTATTATGCTTTGTGTGTGTGTGTGTGTGTGTGTGTGTGTGTTCTGCATTGCTGTAGTTCTTCCAATGCCACAATTGTTTCAATAGGTTTGCATACAGCTTTGCAACAAACAATTTAATCTTTTGAAAATATCACTTATCCCCCACAGCCTTTGAAATGCTGTACAACTGGCTAACGCAGTTCCACTGGAAATAGTCAATTTGTCAGCATAAACAAATAGACAGATAGAACCAAAGGGGCTGGAAATTTCAATTGCAGCTCAGGCTTCGCATTGCACATCCGCCCACATGCGCTACCGAATCTTCATGTGCTTTGGTGTGTCCGCTAAAGGATCTAAAGTCTTAAGCTAAACTCAAATGAATTGATGACAGATTTATGCTGTATGTAGTTGTAAAGGATTTTGCATACATTCTGTAAAAGCAAGACATTTGATTGAGAACTATATGTCTGTTTTTAATTGAAATCTAATTGATGCATTGTTTTTAATTCTTAAAGTGATAAAATATACATAAGCAAAGAGAATTGCTGTGATTTACACTGTAAAATCTGAGAAGATGCTTCCAGTTTTTGTAAATAATGTAGTATAAATAAAATCATATTCATTGGCATAATTAATGTAGTTAGGCTGAGTTAGTCTTTTTATATAATATTTTTGACTTCAATAGAACTGGTTGATTTAGATGTGAAGCACATTTTTAGCACATTTTGTTTTTATTTCTTCTCATCATATGCAACATTTTTTATTAAGCACAGGTTGTCTTTATAGCCAAAAAAGGTGCAAACCATAAACCAAATTAATATGGGGGCATCAGACATTAAAGTGAATATTTGATTCTACCAGCCGTTATTTGCACCAAACTACGGTGATAATTTTGGCCATTTATGATGCTATTAATGCAGCGAATGATGGGCGAACATATGTTTCCATGCGATTACTATCCTAGTGACTTGCTGTCCTAGTTGCCTGCTATCGCCTGACTGCTGGAATGAGAATATGTGCCTTGAGTTAATGCTGATTGCAGCAGCTGCCAACACGTGAATCTCCATGGCAACAATAATGGTTGCTTAGCAACCATGTTCTTTTAGGGACACTGGAAGTGCCCAAAGGCTTACTAAAAATATATGAGTATAATTCCCCATTAATGCTTCAGCTACCTTTACTGCTGTTCCTACTGCATTTACCAACAGATACACACACCAACTTGCTGAGGGTTGGAATGGAAGCGCTTTGGAATTGGATTGCAATTTCGTATACATAAAGCTCATTTTTAAGTCAGATTTAAAATAATCGAACATCCACTGTGGCTAACACTAGACGGCAGATATACAATAAGACATGCCTGTATTTTTAAACAGCGTTTGGATTCGTTGCATGAGCCTTCGGTGGCTGGTGTAATTGAACGGAGCATCAGCCATCTTGCAGCACACGCAGCGTGCATCTCGCAGCTCTTGCTCAGACCCAGGTGGCATGCGCACACGCTGAGGAACAAAGCATTCCATCAGTGCAAGTGACATCACTGCAGTCAGCTCAGCTGTTTCGGCCCATGTTCTATAAATTGTGGAAGAGACTAAGGTGCAGAAGCTCTTCCAGGCCTATATTTTGAAAGATACCAGTAGATATATGAAGTATATTAGTACAGTAGATATATGAAGTATATTTTATGTGCAGTTCTTAAGTACAGCTTTTCTGTATTTTTAGAAGGTTCAGTTTCTGAAGCTGGTCGACGGTTTGATGAGGCAGTTTGATGATTTGACATGTTGAATGACTGTATTTTTCTCTTGCTTTGCACATACTGTTCTATAATCAGTAGCCCTCAATCATAAAAAAGGGGCAATCCTATTTTATTTGACCCATAATTTTCAAGTTTGAAATTGCAGCATATATTGTGCTGTTATTTAAAATATTTCAAAAGACTGCATAGAAAATTGCATTAAATTTTCATATATATACACATACTATGTGTGTGTATACTGTGTTTATGTATTATGTATGTATTAATGTGTGTGTGTGTGTATTAGTAGGTAGGTATTACTTTAGCTTTCGAAAGCTTTTGTCTTTCAAACACATTAAAATGCACAAAATCTTATTATTTTTTAAATTTACATGTAATGCAGGCTTTTTTGTCATCTTAACATTTTTCACCTAATATATTTACTGGAAGTATACCCAGAGATTTTTCCCTGAGAAGTAGCACATTTGCATGTTCATGGTTCTCTGTTGGCTAATGGTCACATGACATGCAGATAAACAAATAAAATATTTTATTTTTTTAGTAAGTATTTGATTGATGTTATTATTATTTTTTATTTATTTTAATTTTACGATTAAATTTTTATTTATTTTAATATTTCATTTTTACGATTTAATTAATTATTAGCTTTTCATTTAACTCACAAAACCTCTGCAGTTCCTGTACGAATCCCAGTTTGGGAAACCTTGACATAATGTAATGTTTAATGCACTTTGTGTTGTTAATAACAATAAATGGAACAAGTTTTCTTAGCCTTTGTTAATAAATTACATGATTATCCTATTTAAATCAATGTGATAAATGACATAGGTCAAAAGTAATCTAAAAGTAATCAAAAAGTAGTCTGATTCCATTACCTAAAATGTGTAATGTAATGGATTATGTTACTAACTACAACTTTTTGGCGTGTAATTTGGAATCAGTAACGGACTACAATTTCTAATAATCTACCCAGCTCTCTAAACTCTGTGCATATACTGTATGTATATATATGTATGTGTGTGTGTGTGTGTGTGTGAGTAAACATACACTGTACGTATACATATAAATATATAAAGACTGCATATTGAAAAATACATTAAATTTGCAACAAAACATTAACTTCAGAATCTGCAAAATCTTATGCAAAATGCAAAAATATATTTATATTTTGCACATAATTTGTGTATGTATCTGACTTATATACAGGTATATATATATATATATACCTGTATATAATATATATATGTATATATATATATATATATATATATATATATATATATATATATGTGCTGTCAAACGATTAATCACATCCAAAATAAAAGTTTTTGTTTACATAAATTGTGTGTGTACTGTGTATATTTATTATGTATATATAAATACACACACATACAGTATATATTTTGAAAATATTTACATGTATTTACATGTATATATTAATATTCATAAAAATTATTTTATATATATATAAATATATTTAATATATAAACATAGCATATTTTTCTGAAATATATACATGCATGTGTGTGTATTTATATATATATATATATATATATATATAATAAATATATACAGTACACACAAATATTATGTAAACAAAAACTTATTTTGGATGTGATTAATCGCGATCAATCGTTTGAGAGCATATATATATATATATATATATATATATATACATACAGGTAAATAAGTTATCTTGTTGAAGTAGAAATTGATTCAGTTATTATCAATGCAATTTTTATATGATTTTCAAAAGAGTAATTTGATTTATTTTTTAGTATAATCATATTTTTTCATCTAAAATCTCAACCACCGAACCCGTCAGGCCAGATTCAGAATATCAACTATTTTCCCGGCATGCCACTGTGGGGCTTGGTGAAGGGGCGCACCTGCTTGCAGGCTGATAACGCCGCTGCAGTACAGTGGATAGGCCAACTTTCCTATCTTTCACTATTGATCCCCTCTCAGGAGATAATGGCTCTCAGACCTGAGTAACTGACTGATTATAGTCACTTGATTCCTTCCCTCTCTCTCTCTCTCACACACACACTGCCCAGTGTGTGTTTGAGAACACAATAGCGAACCCTCTCTCTGGCACTGAAGGGGGAGTTAATGCACGTGCAGCTTAAGCTGTCGCCGCAGCGAACCGGGCTGGGCTGCAGCCGCTGGCGCAGTGCCAGCTCTGCCGTGTGCCCGCTATGTTCCCCTGCAGCCACTGCTCGGCCAAGCCCCGCCGGGCACTCTCTCATGCAGAAGAGGGCTGAGATGGTACTGGCCGAGAGCCAGGACGTGTGCTTGCGGGATGGATGCCATGGGTGCAGCGCTACAGGCTGGCAGCAATGGGGAGCATGACGGTATTCAGAGTGGGTGAATGTGCTTTTTGTCTCTGTGCGCAGTGCCAGACAGCCTCTAATGAGACGCGTCTTTGTGGTAGGCCTCTCGACATCAAGTGGGCTGGTGGGCTCATTAACCTGACGACGGCAAATAAAAAGCCCCACACAAGAGATGCCATGATAGCATACTTAAGGCTGTTCGAACCCTCTTCCAAGCTTTGCAGCCACAGAACTGATGGAATAGCTTCGGGTGTTTTTCTTAGTGTCACATTTCTGCCTCGCTAAAAATAACATATCATTTGTTCAGTATTACCAGTAGTGATTGACATACTATAAGTAGTACTTTTTGAGCACAGTCAAGTTAGTTTTGCTGTTGTGCTTATTGTTGGCACTTTCTCTGTTCTAAGAAGAACAAAGTGGCGATAGTTTTGCTAAAATGGACTTTTGGCGTAAACCTAGAAATTTGTGTTTTGTTTTGTTTTTTTGCATGAGAGTTTACCTCAGTTTTCTCTGTTCTTAACAATATGCTTATATTAAATCCTGTGGTTTCAGTTTTTCCCATTGTTTTTACTATTCTTCTGCATATTGATGCCATATTTTGGGTATTTATATGGATAGTTCACCCAAAAATGAAAATTCTATCATCATTCACCTCATGTCTTTCCAAACCTACTTTGTTCTGTGAAATGCAGTATTTTGGAGAATATACAATTTTTTTTACTTTGTTCATCTGTACAGTGATATGCATTTTAGATCATAATTTGAGATAAAAAAGTCAAAATATATATACCAAGTCATAATTATGAGACATGAAGTTGAAATTGAATAATTTTTTACTTTTTATCTCATATTATGACTTAGTATCTCATAATTATAACTTTTTATGCAGTTTAAACTTATAGTTTAAACTTATGAGATAAAAAGACAAAATGATGACTTACTGAGTCATAATTATGAGATAAAAAGTAATGACATGAAAAGTTGAATTATGACTTTTTATCTCAATTTTGACTTTTTATATCAATTTCAACTTTATCTCATAAGTACCACTTGGTGTGCCATAGTTCAGATTTATGAGATATAAAGTAAAAATTATACAAAGTTGTAATTATGAGATACTAAGTCACAATATGTGATAAAGTTAAATATGTGGTAAGTTGAGACATACTAAGTTGTCTTCATGAGATCATCATAAAAATCAACATAAAAAGTTATTAGATATTAATGACAAAAATGTGACTTTTCATGTAATCACTTATATATTTTTTAATTTCATGATTATGACTTTTTATGTGTTAATAACCAAAGCGTTTTTTTTTCTTTCTTTCTTTTTTTCTTATGTGCTGGAAATAGACTTCCATAATATGAAGATGAATAAATGATGACAGAATTTTCATTTTTGGGTGAACTGTTCCTTTAAGGCTATAGATACATACAGTAAAGAGCCATTCACAGGGTTATGCTGTTTTAAAGCATGCGGTGCAACCAACTGCTGTTTTTATAATCTCTGAAGCATTTGATCGGGTGGCTCATATGTGTTTGCATTAATTAGATATTCACCATTTACCTTTTTTTAAAAAATATTTTTCTTCCTTTTATGATTCTTAATGTGATTTACATTGTAAATTATTTGCCACTGTTTTGGCTACACAGAAACATGCTGTCTTTTTCAGGCTGCGCTATCTAATTCTGGGGTGTGGGAGCTCATGCTAAGGATTAGCATTAGTCAGGGTCGTCCTGCAGAGAAAAACTGAACATTGGTATAAATATCAAAGGGATGACTGTGTGCGACACTGACAAATTGCAGTTGAGGTGCCATTAATTAAACGGGATCAGTAATGTGTGTTTAAATGAATTTACTGTTGCATTATTGATTCGCTTGCCGCACAAATTATCTTTGGAGGTGCATATGGAGGTTGCGGGTCCGGCTCCCCGTGAAGGATTTGTCAGGGTGAGGTCTGTGGACGTGATCTAGGCCTAAGGATGTACCCGTCCCCATTTATCTGCCGTGGAAAGCCTGGGGGGATAGAGGGGGGTGGCGGAGCTTGCCGGCTTTGTTTGCATTCAAACTGCAGATAACAAGGAAGCCCGAGCGGCAGCTCAGAGAAATCACTGGTGCTGCCCATGCTGCCAGACTGAACGGTGAATTAGAGAGGTGTGCTTGCGTACTTCACACATGGCTGATTGTGTAGCGCACGTGCTTTGTTCTTTTCTCTCGTTTTTTCGGAGGGAAAGTGCTGACAGCACGCTGAAGCTTCCTCTGTCTGTGTTTATTTTGCCTATGAACCATTTGGGCGCAAGATAATGTCTGTCTTTACTTTGTCGGCATGCGGAAAATAGATTTTTGGAGGGGGTGGAATTGAAATTATTGCTTTTCTTTCCTCTTGCTAATGTAATAAATGAATGCAAATTCTAAATTTAATCAGCCCATAAAAGCACATTACTAACAAAGCCCCCCGCAGCTCTAACACCGATCTGAATTATATTCGATTACATCTATACAGGCTCTGCAATGCATTAAATTCCAACCAGGCCTGTGACATTTTCTTTGCATTGTTCCCGAGGGCGAGATCGAGTCTGTCCATGCATCCCAGCATGCCCCAGGGCCCTGGCTGAGTGAGGGAGAAAGCGCGTTAACATGCAGCAATTTGTCAGGACAGCAGCCTTCTCTGAATTGCAGTTCATTGACAGGTACACAATGCACCAAAGGCAAGTGCTCTGACTCGATAAAAGTGAATGATGCCCTCTCCTAGATGTTCGCTCTTTCTAATTTCCTATAATGGACTTTTGTATGCTTTGAGATTTGATTTAAGTTGAAGCGGTCGGTTTTAGGAGTCTGTTAGCTGGTTTGCTTTTGCTCTAATTGTTTCAGAGTAATTCAAAGGCGGTGTGGAAAATGCTGCTGCCTCTCAGCTGCGTGTATATAATCGGAGACATAGAGTACATAAATCAACCGTTTGCCAACTTTACCACCTACTTCAAGTAGCACTCCATTCATAATCTTCTATTCTTTTATTTCTGATACACATGTGGTAATTTTTATCAGAATAAAAGTGTAACATCATCACTTGTGTGTAAGTTTACAGGTATACAGAGGAATTATTGTTATTTCTTTGTCTGCAGCAGTTTGTCAGTATTGTATGCACAACAATATAAATAATTCACATCTTATATGTACAACAATTGTATTGACATTTTGTTTGGGTACATGATTGGTGTCCTTAACTAACCACAGAAATGACTGCTATGATATAGTTTCAACAGCACTGATTATAATAAAAAAAAAAAAATAGCATGTAATTTAGTGAGGCTTGTGCTTATAACAAGTGAAACATCTGCCAATGAATCACGACAAAATACTCTCTTTTTTTCTAAATTTATTCTTTTTAAACCAATTTGTTTTGTCTTAATTTTGCTTGAAAGTATATATACTGTATTTTTCTTGAAGGATGTATTTATGCTTTTATTGGAGAGTAAGACAAAGACACTTTGCAATGTATTGAATGTATTTTGTTCTGTCTTGTTTTTCATAATAAAATATCTAAACATCTTTAAAAGTAGATAAATTGCAGGCAACATATGATACATCCTTTTTAAAATATATCTTGAATTAAATTTATTTTATTGTTTTTCAAGCTGCCTTTCTATTTTTTCCTAACACATTTTATTGAGATTTATGCTTAAAACAAGAAAAGAACTGTAGCTCAAACAATAGAGAAATGGTGCTTGCAACACCCAGGTCATGGGTTTGATTCACAGGGAATGCATGAACTAATACAAATGAATGCAGTGTAAGTTGCTTTGGATAAAAGCATCTGTCAAATGCACAAATATATATTATAAACATATATAAATATAAATATATTAACATTTATACATATGTGACCCTGGTCATATGGGTCAATTTTTCGAAATTGAGATTTATACATCATCTGAAAGCTGAATATATAAGCTTTCCATTGATGTATGGGTTGGTAAGACAGGACAATATTTGGCCGAGATGCAACTATTTGAAAATCTGGAATCTGAGGGTGCAAAAAAATTTAAATATTGAGAAAATCGCCTTTAAAGTTGTCCAAATGACGCAGCGCCTGAAAGTAGTCCCCAGCTCAGTAGCCTATGATATAGCCTGGGGACTACTTTCAGGTGCTGCGTAATATCATTGCGCCTGCTGCACCCATGGTACGGCAGCAAAGTTCCTTGATTATTACGCCGGAATGAGAGTATAGTTCCTAGCCATATCAGCCTAGAAAATCACAACTTTTCATTTTCCATCAGTCTTAGTACACGACGTAACTACAGAAGTCTCAAGTTTTAAATAGGAAAAATATCGAAACTCTTTGGTCACTTTTGAGCGCGATGCTAATGGTCTAATCCGATTCAATGATCTATGCTAAGCTAAGCTAAAAGTGCTACCGCCAGACCCGGAGATCGGCTGAATGGATTCAAAAAAGGTAAAACTCACCTGTTTAACTCTAGGGGAGGTGTAAAATGAGCCTATTTCCAAAAAAAAGTGGAGTGTTCCTTTAATGTCCTAGTGATTTTTGGCATAAAAGAAAAATCAATCATTTGACCCATACAATGTATTTTTGGCTATTGATACAAATACACCCCAGCGACTTAAGTCTGATTTTGATTTTGTTCTACTTTTTTCTTTAATCTACTTTTTATTTCTATATTTTTATTATTTTTGCAATTTTACAAGTTTTGAATAAAATTGTGAGTCTTGATTGGGGTAAACAAGGCTGGATGTTATTTTTGCATTGGTGTCCTCCCCGGCAAGCGATGCAGCTTTGGGTCTGTGGTGAGGCTGGCTAGATTCCCATGGCACAGAGAGCAGCTGCCTGAGTTTCAGGGCTCTGGATAAAACTGTTTTTCTTCTATGCCGAGAGAGCATAATGACAGTAGGGCCCTTTGGGCCTGCCAGCCATCTGCAGGTACAGGTACACACTCTTCCACCTCCAGATCTCTCTCTCTCTCTCTCTCTCTGCAGCACTGCTCCAGCTAACTTCCTCTGCACTTTACACTTGTTGAACGTCCCCTTTCCATCTGTCCATCATGGCGCCTGCCCCTAGTCTTGGCATGCATGCGGTGCATCTGCTGCCAAGGGAAGGACAGAGAGAGAAAAAGAGAGATGGTGAGAAGGAGAGCAATAGCAGGCAGTATAGGGCAGATAGTGTATGACATTGTGACAGCAGACAGAGGTCAAACACAGCAGGCACAGAACCAAGCAATATCATCAGTAGTGGCGCTGTGGGCCTGAACTTCAGGGGCCGATTTCTCTGCCACTGTGCCCAAATCTCGAAATCTGTCTTTGTTTGTGCTATATGTTAATTTGATGCAATTACGGTGTCAATATGGTATAAATCAGCAGCTCGTTTTTGATCTGTGCTGAATTATTTTCTGGTTATGCAAGATTCTGCATGTGTGAGGTTTACCTAAACATAGCCGTGGCGGTATGAAAACTCACTAAGCCGTCGTGGGATGACCTAGATAACTGAAGCCGAAACGCTGCTCACCCACATAATAATGCCAGATAATTTATGCAGGATTGGCTCATTTTTCTCTTCTAATCATGGCGGTTATCTGGAAATAAAGAGCGGCTGTCATTTTCTGCACCTCACAGAAGTTCTATATTTTAATACAGATTAATCACAAACATTATAGATGCATTTGCAGGTAATGTTTATATTGAGAGTATTATGATAAAGAACAAAAAAAGGTGGCGCAAGTCATGCCTAAATGGAGATAATTTTAATTACAGATGAAGGTAACTAATTAAAATCATTTGCATTTGAAGAGTTTGAGCAGTTCTATTTATCTAGTCAAACCAAAAATTATTCAGACACCAGATATCATTTTTTAATATTTTTTTTACTAGTGGGTGCAGGACAGATCACACCTAATGACTATGCCACAGTTGCTGAACTATTGCAAAATATGTATCATTTTATTGCCATATATTTAGATTTTATTTGATCTTATGTATACATATATATTTTTGTAATTTTGTTGTTTTGTCATTTTTATTACTTTTCTTTTTTTAAATATGTCTATATAGTTTTTGTTAGTTTTTGTTATTTATTTCAGCTTTAGTTTTAAACTGTAGGAAAATGAGAAATATTGGCTGAAAAAAAAAAAAATTAAAATAAGTGTAATTTTTCTTCATTTTTTATTTTTAAATAATAATTCTTTATGGTTTTATTTTTTATTTATTTTAATTTCTCTCTCTCTCTTTCTCTCTCTCTCTCTCTCTCTCTGTATGTGTATATGTATATGTATATATATATATATATATACACACACACACACACACACATACCCACCTTATTAATAAGCAGCAAATTAAGAGTTTATTGAGAGAAAAGTCGTAGTTAATTGTGAATATGTGTTCCCTATACTAAAGTGATCCCATGACAATAAAATAAAAAAATATATTTCTCCATTTATATTTTCAGTCCCTCACTCACATGTTCCTGTGTGCTTAAACACACAGTCATTATTTTGTGCCGCTATCATGACCCCTGCACACATGCGGCATGTGAGCTGGAGAGACGGAGGGGAGGAGGGGTGGAACATGGTGGTGTCTTTCTTTCTTTGCCTTTCTCTGTCCTTGTCACCCCCTCTATTTCCTCTTATTCCATTTTTTCGTTCGGTTTCTCTCCAATTTTCCATCTTTCCTGCTCTCTTTGTCATTCATCTCCATACACACTGACACACAATGGATAATGAAAGGCAAATAATATCTCTGTTTGGCAAAATGCGTCCAGCCTAAACTGCACCGAAGCTTCAACTAATGTCTCCTTGACTGTGTGTTTATATGCTCACCTAGAGTAGAAGATGATTTGAAAAAGAAGAGATCAAAAGTAATTAACCGATAAATTTAAGGTGAACAATAGTGTGTATAAATACTGTTACATACCTTTGTAATGGTATGTAGAAATACGCAGTGCTCGTGCATGTGCGCCTGCATGCTTTCATGAGCGTGTGTGTGTGTGTGTGTGTTTGTGTGCTCACTGGCTCTCACAGACAGTTAATAATGTTGCATATTAATCAGGGCCCAGGCGCCCTATGGCGGATCAAAGCCTTCAGGTTGAGATTTTCTGCCATTAATTTTCTGAGGATGTGGAAGAGGCATTTAACCCAGCTGGGGCTGCCAAATAGAGAGCAAATCGTTCAATGTCTTACCCATTACATTCTACTAAAAACCTTAAATGCGGCTTAAAGGGATAGTTCTCCCAAAAAAATAAATAAATAAATAAATAAATAAATTATCCTTGTCCTTCCAAACCAGTATGACCTTCCTTTGTGGAACACAAAATGAGGAGTTTAGCAGAATGTCTGAGCTGCTCCATACAATGAAAGTAAATGGGGACCAGGTGCATAAAGGACAAAATAGCTTCATAAAAGCATCATTAAAATATTCCATATCACCCAAATGCCAAAATAATTAAAAAATGTCGTTAAATTCCTTTTTATATTATTTCATTCATTCATTCATTCATTTACTTACTTACTCACTTACTGACTTAAACGAGGCAAGAGATTTTTGGTTTGTTTGTTGTACCTTGTACTGTTTGGTGAAGCTCTGCCAAAATAATAATAATAATAATACAAAAAAAGCCTTTTAAAATTCCTTTTTAAATGTGGTTTTCTTAAGGTGCAGCTAATTTTTAAGCATCTAAATTTGTGTTATCCATATCATATTAATATTTGTGCATTCTTTAGTTACCAAAAACATGCTGTTTTAAATGCCGCTAAACATTCATTAAGCTCTTGTTTCTTTTTGTGTTCTTATATTGTCTAGGTCCAAGTTAAGCGTGACCAGGTGCAGGAGAAAAGTCTTCTTGCTTCCTCTCAGCTGATTAGTGGAGCCGGTTGATTGGTGTAAATGAGGAAGCTTTTATCCTGCTTGAGTATAATCTGCTTGCATCTTTATTGGCTAAAAGCAGGCGTGATGCTGGCATGACCCAGGTACTGTCCTCAGAAAGGGTACTGACACTAATGTCTTCTGACACACACATCCCCCCATGCCCTTCCTGTTAAAGGTACACACACAGATCCACTGCAGAATAAAGTCTCCAAAGCTTATGCATGCACTTTTCAATTACACTAATTTTGTGAAAAATATATACACAATATTAAAATGCACAATCGCAGTGAAGGCGAGCGGGAACGATCAACGTTTTGTAGCTGTCGGCTTTGGCGTAATGGCTGCCTGTTTTCTTCTCATCCTCTTTTGTCCTTAAAGGATGCTGCCTTGCCTAGCTGCGCAGATCCTTGGAGCATCTTTCCTATCTGTCTGTCCCTCTCTGTGCTGCAACACAGCCTGTTATTTCAAGGAAAGTGCAACCTTTGCCTTGGGCTTTAATTATGTTCAATTTGCCAAGCCGAGCCTGAAAAATTCAGAGGGTAAAAAAGCTCTATGACCTATTTATTAATGCTGCGTTGGGTCTAAAGCTACACTGAGATCAGCACTGCATCACTCAACAATAACACCCATCTCTGGAGAACAGACTTCAATCGCGCTGTACTCCTCTCTTACGGCGGGAATTCATTACTTTATAATAGAGCACTGACCAGTTAATCATTATTAAAAGAAATGTAAAAGTTTGTAGTTAAGCGTGATCCGTCATTTGTGTATATTGTTGGAAATGTACATGAAATTGGCAAAATGGAAATATATATATATATATTATTCAATATTTTATGTAATAATAAATAATACTAATAAATAATAAAGTGTATATTTCTAAAATATATATCTAAATTATTTATTATATGTTATTTTATAACAATATCAAACAAGGTTTTCTTTTCTTTTAAGTGATTTTTCTGTTTTTTGTACCTTGTACTGTTTGGTTGAGCTGTGCTCTATAGCGGTGGAAGAGAGAATTCTTTGTGTCAGACCTAAACTCACAACTTAAACAGGGTTTTGTTCTTTTGGTAAAAACTTTATTTATTCATGGTAAGGTTGACATTTGCATGGAATTGCTCAGTCACTGCTTCAGCCCTACAGCAGGCAGAGACCCCCTTCCACCCCCTGAAACGCTCCCTTCTGCAGTCATGCAAATGAGAACATTCTCCAGCCAAGGCATTTGACAATTAGTTTTATTTTTAGAGCTTGTCCAATTTAACAATTAAGGCATGCAGTTGTTATAGTCAGAGAGAATGAAAGCAAGAGAGAGAGAATGGGTCATTAATGTCACATCCTTTGTTTATAAAAATTGAGAAATATTTATCTAGATATATCTAAAGACGGCATTATTATTTTAGAATCTGTTGAAATATTGTTAAAAAAATGGTTGGCCTGTATGCTCTGTGTATACAGTGCATGAGTGTGGCATTCATCATTTATGTGTGTGTGTGTGTGTGTGTGTGTTTGTGTGAAAGTCCACTGTCATTTCACCTTCCACTCTTCTCTATTGCACACACCTCTACATCTTCACAAAAAGATTCATATGTCAAAATCATGAATTACACAACCATTTAAATATTTAAATACAGAAAAGATGCTTTTGTTATTACAGTCACTGTTCATCCACAATGCATTTGTTCCCATACAAAAAGTATCACTGAAATTTACTGTTAGCAGGTTGGGGTGAAATTTTGCATAGTTATAATAGATGGAAAGCAAAATATCCTCACTGTTACCCTGAAGCTCAGCTCAGAAATAGAATCCAGGCTGCAGTTTCACCCGCTCCCTTACTGAAAGCACAGAGGATTTCAAGAGCTTACATTATTTGATGGCAATAATGACTGATTTATTTGTGAATGTTTCTAACAGCAATTATCTTTGATATCTATTGGTGTTCAAATTAGTGTGTGACTCTCAGAATGACCCTGATACGACATAAATGGGGGAAAAAAGGAGTATTCCATCTCTCTAGCCTTAATCACTCTTAATTATCATAGTTATTTTCAGCTAGGTTATTTTCACTGTCTTAATTCTGAGAAGAAGAACGATTGATTTTGTAAGAGATTGTTTTTATTATAAACAGGTTGACACTGAAATGTCATCTCAAAATTTTCTATACAGGTGATACTACTAATAAGAAATTACTACTTTTTTCACTAAGGATGAATTAAATTGATCAAAAGTGACAGTAAAATTATTTATTATGTTACAAAAGATTTCTATTTAAAATAAATGCTTTTACTTTCTAATTATCAAAGAATCCTTAAAAGAGAAGTATTACATTTTTCACAAAAATTTTAAGCAGCACAGCTGTTTTCAATATCAATAATAATAAGAAATATTTCAGAATATTAGAATAATTTCTGAAGGATCATGTGACACTGAAGACTGCTGAAAATTCAACTTTGTCATCACAGAAATAAATTAGATTTGAAAAATTATTAAAATAAAAAACAGATAATATGAAAAAAATATGAAGTTTTTACTGTATTTTTGATCAAACAAACAAAAAAAATGTTTTTTTACAAATGTCTTTTAAAACAATCTTTCCAGACTCCCAAACCTTTTAAATGGTAATGGATATTCTCATTTCTACAGACATTTGGATCATATAAAGACCATTGCAAAATTACCCTCCCTAGATTTGGAGTTGCGAAAAATAAGATCAGCTTAGATACAAACAAACAAATGCTAATATCCCCCAATTATTTGTGACAATAAAGACTTCTTGCATATTCATAGTTGGTCTGAGACTGCTACAAGTATTAACAGTTTGCATATGCATACAGTTATATAAATTGTAATGGGTCATTGAAGATGAAGCTCTGTTAGAAGTTTCTATAATATAATAAATGCATCCCTCGTCTATTCTTTCCTCCCATAAGATTTAGGCAAGACTAGTCATCCTGTTCACCGCAAGGAGATGTATGACCTCCAAAGCCCAGGTGGAGGTAACGGATCATTTTGACAAGATATGAAATATTGATGGTGTTCAGTTTTCATCCATATTAATATGTCGACAGACACCCTCCAATGGCTTCATTTATGGTTATTTGTTTACTTTCATTTGGAGGATAGAGAGATAGAGCAATGCTATATTTAAGGCTCATTACACTATCTCCATCTCACAAGAGCTTCACCTACGATTCCAGTTAATAGGTCTGTATTGATCTCCCTGATGACGACGTATTTGATTGTGTTGTGACAGAGAATGTCACAGCGCTATAATCTTTGTTGGTGGTGGCAAAGAGCTTTCCAAATAGACTCACAACACATTTAAGGCCTATTGTGTCACAATATAAAGACCAAGTGCATCACTAATGCAATTTGACTAGCCCGTGCAATTGTGTGGAAGAAGGTAGCGCGTTTTCATGGGAGGAGAGAAGCTTTTAAACTGTCACCTCAACTGTCTTCCCTCCAGAACGGAAACCTTTTAACGGGGAATGTCCTCTTGTTGGCCTAAGTTCTCTAATGGTGTAAAAACAATGCCTTTCCCCCATAATAGGGTGATGGTCTTTGGTTTAATAAGTATTTGTCTCATTCTCTTAAGGAAAAATACTAGACTGGAAGTAAGTGACGGTAAAAATGTGGTCAGTTTCTGTATATCAGCTCGTTCTGAGAGTCTTATAGGGATAGTATATTCGAAAAACAAGAAAATGTCATTTACTCTCCTTGATGTCATTCCAAACATGCATTTTCTTTTTTCCTCATTTGTTATGACTGTTTTCCATGCTCTTTTTCTGAGCGATTACTATGAACAGGGAGCTGTTCAAAGCTTTCAAGCTTCAAAAAGAATGCAAAATCACAGTAAAGGCATCATGAAAGTGGTCTATATGACTTGCCCAATATATTTTAAGACTTAAAATCGCTTTGTTTGAGACTTGTGATGTGTAATTTGCCAATGAATCATTCTTTGGAGTTGTTTTCAATGAATCAACATGATTCTTATTGATTCATTCATGAATTAGATTGATTCAATGACTTGAATTTAAGCCATATATACTGTTTTTATGATGCTTTTATGGGGCTTTTGCATCCTTTTTCAAGCTTCAGTCTCCAGATTTGTGAATATCCAGATTTATGTAACACTATTAATGGGTAATGTGTCAATGAATCATTCTTTGGAGTCAATTTCGTTTTCAGTGAATCAGTTAAACCAGTACACAGATCTGTCTGATTCAATCAGGAATTAGACCAGTTTAGTAACAGTTCTTGAGTTCACCTCACTGACCCTGTAAGCAGATCATCAGGAAATAATGATTTAAATAAACTGCTTTTATGATACACGTATGATTTTTTTTCATGAGTCATGAATCAAAAGGGTTGCTTTGGTGTCCTTTTTTAAGCTTCAGTCTCCATTTATTTTAATTGCATGGAAAAGACTGTTCAAGATATTCATCAGAACTTCTCTTTTTGTGTTCCACAGAAGAAAGAAACAGAAAAAGTGAGTAAATGATGAAAGAGTTTTCATTTTGGGTGAATGATTCCTTTAAGCCTGAGGGAGACGAGATGTCAGCCATGATTCAGAGGGGCTCCTTTTATCAATTTGTTTATTTCCACTTCTTGTTTCTTTATCTCACTGGAGAATCACTGGGAAATATACTGGGAAAGTGAAGTCATTCATTTGATTTTTTTTTTTTTTTTTTCCATACTTAGTAACCCACACAGTGCTGTATCATGCAAATAGTTGCTTTTTGTGTAATTATGAAAATAAATAAAAGTAAATAAATTTGCAAAATGCTCAAAGTTCAAGTTTGTTTATTTTAAAAAATGAAAATATTATTAGCCATGACAAAGTTGATGCGCCTGCGTCTCGAGCTTCGTGCATGAATAATGTATAGGAAGCCTTGGGCTATAGATTGAGTGTGAATATTCATTAATTTGTTTGCCCTTTGGGAGGTAATGCATATTCAAACAAAGGCGTGCTCAAGTCCCTGTTTGCCAACTTGTCTGTCCATAGTTTGTGTGAGTAAATGACGGAATAAATGCAGATAGTTCTCTTCAGAGGGGCTCGAGTGACTCTGTCTGTCCCTCTTAACAACTTTACAAGGACATCACGTCAACTTTGCTAGTGGGTGAATAGTTTAAACTCGGATTACTTATTTCACAGAAGGAACCCAGCTAGCTCTTTAAGTGCTAAGTCACAGCAGCACTGGAAATCCTATTACCTGACAGGACAGAATCAGCTCTGATTGCACTGATAGGATGCAGCAGACCTGTGCTGCCCAGGTCAAGATTAATAAGCCTCAGAATAGCCAATTGGATTCAAGCATGGACTGTACCAAACAAACACATTCAATCTAACTGCACTGTGTATTCTGGACAAAAGCAATGTCCTTTCCGCTTGTAAACCATTCCATAACACTTCTCAAGAGAGTGGGTGTGTTACACCAGCAGGCCACACTGATGCCAAAAACTGATGGAGACATCAGGATCTGAATCAAGGGTTCAAGTTTTGGCTGGTTAACATAACGCTGTTAGCCCCTGCTGGTAGATGTAGTAACTACACCATCTGGACCCAAAAATACACTTTTTTTATTGATGCCAATGAAAAACAGTCATGTTTTCTGACCGAATGATATATATAGCTATTATGTAGATTGCAAAGAATATATTAGATAGAAGTAGATGCTTCACGTGTGCTTGTTTGTTTATTTATTTATTTATTCTTATTATTTATTCTTATTTACTCTTTATTTATTTTTATTTGTTTGTTTGAAAATAAATACATTTAGCGTCAGTATTTTTATTTAGCTATTTAATTTAATAACAATAATTTGTTTAATAAGAAATCACTAGCTTCTATCCCTAATCATTACAAATTCATAATATTAATAAATAATTATTGTTGTTTAATTAATTATAATAATTTGCAAGCTACTATTTCTAATTATTACAAAAAAAATTATATTTGTTTGTTTGTTTAATAATAATAATAATAATAATACTTCACTAGCTTCTATTCCTAATTATTACAGTTATAAATTATTATTGTTTAATAATAATAATAATAATAGATAATTCTAATAGATAATAATAATAATAATAATAATAATTAGATAATTCACCAGCGACTATACCTAATTATTTCAATTGAAAATAATATTTGTTTGTTTTTAATAATAATAATAATAATTCACCAGCTACTCTTCCTGATTGGTACAAATAAAAATGAATATATTTGTCTGTTTATTGATTGTTTAATAATAAATAATAATTCCTTTGCTACTACCCCATTACAATTATAAATGTATTATTTGTTTATTTGTAGAAGTAGTAGTAGTAGTAATATTTGTTTTGTTTTTTAGTAGTATTTATATTTGAGGGCTGTATGAAATAGACTTTTTTCCTATTTTTCTGCTTGACTTCAGCTAACATTGAAGGGACTGTTGTCATCCTGAAGAAAGCCACATATAAAATGTGAATTTTTGCAAGGTCAACTTTTGAACTCAAAGATATCACACTAATCTACTGAAAAGTCATAAATGATTTACCCCCTCCACCTCACATCCTGCTCTGCAAGCGTTTCATTCACACTGGTTCCAGCACCTCTCACCTCCCAATGCAGAAACGCTATTGAGGACAAATTGCTTTTGTTTAGATGTTGATTTGTGCAGAGTTCATCAGCACCCGTGAGCTGTGCCTGCCCTCGGAGTGAGGGTGGGGTACTGAATGGACCAAGATGAATGACTCATTAGCTGTAGATTGATCACAGGCTGTAGGCCCACACGGACATTTCACTCATTAATATTCCAATTTAATTATTCTGCCGGCTCGGCACGCATGTTGACTTTGTAGCCCTAATTGACACGTCACTATGTGATATATGAATTATAATAATGAACGTCATTTTGGTTTTAATAGTTTGTGTGTTGTGCACAAACGTGTGTGTGTGTGTGTGCAAGTGCGTTCATGCACCGAGGATTCATACATACTAAACACTTGGGCATTTATCAATACAGTCTAATCAGTCTGTTACCGTCTCAAACACTCTGACCCAAAGGTCATCAGCAGTTCTATATGAAGTGCCATTGAAAATGTAGATAGAACTACAAGTTTAAACTCTGAATGAGCTAATTCTGCATGTGGGCAAACACTCAATGCAGTCGGATGACCCAGATAGCCTGTGGGCTTTGGTGGGTTGTGTTCGAGATAAAACCAGTGTGTGTTTTGTCATTGTTAACACTTCTTGTTCTGAAGGGTGTCTGTGGAGTCATTTGTCATTGCAGGGCTGGTAAACAGACAAATAGTCTTGTTTCTGCTTCTCTGCCTCTGTTATGTTTCCACAATGGAATTCAAATTTTTTTTAAAAGATAATTGCAAATTTTATATCACAATTTGGACTTTTCTTCTCAGAATTCTGAGTTTATATCTCATCATTCTGTATTTATAGCTCACAATTCTGAGTTTATATTTTGCAGTTCTGACTTTTTTCTATAATATTTGCCACTTCTTACCTCACAATTCAGACATTTTTCTCACAATTTTGAGTTTATGCCTCACAATTCTGACTTTTGTTTTGTAATTGACACTTTTTATCTTAAAATTCTGACATTTTTCTTGCAATTAAGAGTTCATAGCTCACAATCCAAACTTTACCTCTCAGAATGTTTATATCTCACAATTCTGAATTTATCTCTGCAAATTCTGGGTGTATATCTTGCATTTCTGTTTTTGTTTTTTTTTTCTATAAAGAGTGACTACGACTTCATAGCTCACATTTTTTCCGCTCAAAATTCTACATTTATATCTTGCAATTCTGCACAATTTATTCCCAATTTATATTTAGAAAAAGTAATCTGAATTTTGAGAAATAAATCCACAGTTCAGGAAAAAAAGTCCAAATTGCATTTTTTCTCCCCCTCTGAATCTTGTGGCGGAAACAAGCTTCCATATTACCTCTACACACTGGAACTGAAGAGAAGTAGAAACCTCTTTTCCAACCTGAGTAACATGACAAATTACACATGCATTTACACCAGTCTCTATTTTATTTCACTATCCCATCCAATCTGATCTGTAAACCGGTTATTTATCAATGCATATATGCTGACATCCCTGATAGGCTGCTAGTGCTAGAGATGAATCAAAACCGGTGCATCAGCGTGTCTTAATCTCAAAGGGCATAATCTGGGATTATTCCTCATGCGGACACAGATCGGTTTAGGTTCATGTGTGATATTGGTGCAACTTGCACATGCTTTTGCATACAAGTGTGTGTGTGGGGGTGTGTGTCCTTTTTTTGTGTATCTGTTGAAATGCACCCGTGCATGTATAAGTATATATACACACGTGCATGTCACCAGAGCTGCCGTTGGGATGTTGGAGTGTGGGAGGAGCATGAATCAGTCGAGTAGAGTGTGATTGGTTGGTTTTTGGAGTAAGCCTCTGTGTTGACGGATCTAAGAAACAGCTCAGATAGGCTATAAATGATTATACACGACAGAGCTCAAGAGGCACGTTTTTGACAAAAGACCTCCAGGATGTTCAGGCCTGAGTAATAAATGAGTCAGTTCTAGGAAATTCTTTGAATGTTCTTGCTATAAATGGGTGCATTATTCAGTTGTAGAGATTTTTAAAGGAAATATTTCAGATTATAAACATTCCATTTTATAAAAATGTTGCAATCTTAGTTTTGTTAGTGTTTCAGCAAATATCCAGTTTCAGTTATCAATTGCTGATATACTGTATAATCAGTTTATTTATTTGAAAATATTTAATTCATATACTGTGTGTTCATTTATGTAACATCTGAGCAAAACAAACAAAACATTTACATATCCAAAGTACACTAAGTTTCTTGCTTCTGTGTTAAAAGGACTTGCATTAGATTCTAGAGTAATTGTTTTGTGATTAATTTAGTAGGTTGTTGACAAAGAAATATCTATTTGTCAGTTTAGACAATCAGAGACAATAAACTGTGTTGTACAGTATCTGAGGTGATATTATGTTTCAAACAGTAATGTTGTCCTCCCTCCTTGTGCCACATGGCCTAACCATAATCCAGAGGTCAAGGGTCAATCTGGAATGGCAGCCCATCCAGTCTCAGCAGCTTAAAGGACAGATGGGTGCTGGCTGTCTCATTGTCTGACCTGGGTTCAGCCTACTGTCCAGCAGGTCTGGATCGGAGCAGATATACTCATGGGTGTGCATAAACTACCATCCATTTCCAATGGATTTTACCTTTTGCATTATAAGCTTCAATAAGAACTTATCTTACAGATTGGAACATTTTAACACCGCTGGTAACATGAAACAAAAGCAGAAGAAAAGCCTGTGCTCTAAATGTATTTATTTATTTCTTTATATTTTTATTTAATTACATCACTGAATGCAATTCCATATATATATTATTGTTAATAATGCAGCATCGTATGTCTACAGCATTCATCAGTGGTTGCGTAACTCTCATTAACAAGCACTGCTGGCTGCATTATCTCCTTCCTTTTGCTTTTTCCTGTTTTTTTTAGCATCTTGGATTACATTTCCGGCAGTGTTTGTTTTAATAAGTTGTTCTCAGACGGACTCCGAGGTTAATACAGAGCAGTGGTAGCTCTCGCCTGTAGGCACAGCATAAATGAGATTGAACGCTGACTGTCTGTGTGTAGGACTGTTCCCACAGCTCTTAATTTGCTCAGGTTTTGCTCCAGGGACTTCATGTGCTGTGAGACTGCAATTTCCAGCCCGATATAAGCCTCTCGGCTCTTTTGGCCAGTTTCTTTACTGCTGTCATATTTATTTACAAGTGTAGATTCTGAACGTACATGATCACAAGTCACTACTGGTGCAGTTTGTGGATGGTTTAGCACACGTTTGTGTGCAAGGAGAGTTTTGTGGTGCTAAAAATTATGGGATCATTGATTTACAGAACTGTAGCAGAGTATTAGTAATGTTATATCATCACGACAACTTAATTTCTATAGCACTTTATACAATACAGATTGTGTCAAAGCAGTGCTAAACAGGAAAATAACAATCAACTATGGAAATGTAATATATGGGTATGTAATGTATGTGAATATATGATATTTGGATTGCATCCATGTTGATATAACAATTGCTCTTATAAGGCGAAAAAGCATCACATTAGATTGAGTTCAGATTGCTTTTATTTATTAATACTCTGAAAGTGAGTAATTTTCAATAAATATTCAGCTGCTAAAAAAAAAACAGCACTGCATTTTTAATTAACCTTGTTTTTAATGTGTAAATAACTCAATTATTTAATCACAAACTGGCTCTTTTATTGTATTTATTTAACAATTTGCAAATAAATGCCATATGTCTAAGCTACAGTAAATAATTAATCTAGTAGCTAAACAAACAATGGCCAGTTAATGTGTTTTCATTTGTTGTGCCAATACTCTGTGTTTTATTTGTATGTATTTTGATTACATTTTGATGTGCATGTCTGATATGAAAGGAAAAATTGCTCTGCATTTCACTTTAGATGTTTGCTGCATTTAGCTGTAATCTGGCCGTCCCTTTCCAACACGAATGTAGTATTAAACTAGTCCCATTCAAAAGAATTGAATGCACCGTAATCTGCTTTCCAAACCCAGATTAGATATTCACATCAGAACAAATCAGCAGGATGACACAGAGTGCACAAGCCGCAGGCTTTGAGTATATTATTTTCTCTCAGCATTATTCTGGTTGGTTGCAGGAGAGAGGTAATGGGCTCTAGTGCTGGATGTGTTTTAACACACACACACACACACACACACATACACACACACAAGATTATTCCGGAGAGCTGCCAGAATGAATATTAAAACATTTTCAGATTGTACACGTCCAATGCCTTATTATTCCCATTCTACGGCGCTAGTCATAAAACTAGCCTAAATGGAAGGTGACATAATACGGAGCTGAAATTGAATAAAATAATGAACATACAATTTAAGATATCAGCGACATCGCTGGATCAAAATGGAGACCATGCCATTTAGGGCATGTGTGTGTGTGAAATAAGAACAGTTTACTTATTTATGACGCAGATGTCTGAACGTGATCCGTGACATTGTTATAATGACCAATGACAGAGCACCTTTGACACTGTCAGCAAGTGAATATGTGAGTGTTTGTACACAGATGAGTGTGTATGTATTGGGCTGGTTTGTGTGCTGCTGTGCAGTCAGGGAGCAGGTGAGAAAGGTGATGCCGGGGGGAGCGTAACGATCAGGATGGGCTGTTTTTCAGTCAGGCCTGTCAGACCTGCAGCTCAGCAGCCTGTCAATGCCAACACAAAGCTGAGAGACTGGAATACATTTCATCCCTGGCCTCCTACAGGTCAGCAATGACAGGCCTGTTCTTCAATTACCAAGCATCACTGCTTTCTCTCTCTCTGTCACACACAAATACACACACCTGTGCACATGCATGTGTCCCAGTGGTGTGTCAGGATGTATGTATGTGGTTTAACTGCATGTATTTTATGTGCGCATATATGGGTGTTTCCTGTGGACTTGTGGACCTTTCACACACTAACTAGTGCTAACTATATCTGACATGGATATAGGTTATACACTGTAAAAAAGGATTTTCCATACATGTAAATAAAACAAAGTTTTTTGGAGTAGGTTTTACAAGAAGATACTATTTCAGTTTTCCCACTTCAAAATTTCATGTTCATGCAGTTTCTTTCTGCCATTGTTTGTGAAATTTACTAGCAATTGTTTTTCAGTATATGTGTATGATAGGAGAATTCTGTTATTTTTTAAACCAACAAGTGCCATTTACTTTCCATTTCAGATTAAGTATTGTGTTTAACAGAATTATGTGGTGTAAATTACATTTTTGGAATAAAATGCCTGCCTCCTTTGTCTTACCAAAGCTAATTTCAGCTAGAACTTTATGTACCATAAATACAGTTAAATAACATTTTTACACATTTTGCATGTAAAAAGATGTAATTTTGTCATATTATGCAACAAAAATGTAAAATTGTTATTTGCAAATGATGCACAAGAATATTATGTTGATATACAGTATATACTGATTTGTTTCTTTATGCATCATGTGTCTCATGTCTCTTTTTCTGACACTGCAAGCAAACTAATATTTGAATTTTGGGTGAAATTTGTGCTATGTGTAAAAAATTTAATATTTTTAATACATTTAGTCCTTCTTAAATCAATGTTTATTTAAAAATGTAAAATTTCTTTTTTTTATTGAGACAAGGGTCAGACAATGGAAACATTACAATTTATCCATAAATGTCTCATGTTTGAAAACCTGAAAATATTAGCATGTGCGCATTTGTAAGTGTTCAGTATGAATGTAATGAATCACTGCGTATTGTGTGATATTTAAGTATGTAGGTGGCAAAATTATTTTTTTCTAAATCTCACCACCATGTCTGATTCTTGACAAAGCATCATTGTCTCATATAGATAAACTGTAGCTTTGCATATGCACACAAATGGGGGTTATCTAATAATCAAAGGCTGAACCGAGGGCTATGCATTTTAATGGGACCTCTAGGAGAACAGACACATGGCCTTACAATAGAATAGATTTAGAATAAGTCAATACAATAGCAGATTGACCAGCTGGAGCCTGTACTCTCTGACCCGGGTCAGCAACCATCATAGATCCGATTCCATGCTCTCTCATTTAATTACATGCTCCTTTTTAAATTAGAAACAGCTCATTTTGGCATAATTTTCAGTAATGATTGTCCATTTACCCTCTTTTCCTTGATTCTTCTATTCAGATACATTGTGTTCTATTCATATTCATTATAGTAAGTTTAAATAATTTTTAATGCACAGTGGTCACAATTCTATAGAAGCCTATTACTGTGATGAGATAAGGTAATTGCTGGTTCTTTATCTCAAAATTAGGACTTTTTTCTCAGAATTCTGAGTTTGCATTTCACAATTTTTTTCACAGTTTTTTCCTTGAATTTGTAAGTTTGAGTTTATATCTCACAGTTCTGACTTTTTTTTTAACAATTCTGAGTTTACATCCATGTCATCATTTAGTCTTCCTCATGTCTTTCAAAAGATACATGTCTTATTTTAAGTTGCATTCTATGTTAACACTGTGTTGTTGTCATGGTGTGAAGTGATTCAACCTGAAGTTGTTAGCTTCTTTCTCTGAAGAGCTTTGCTGACTTTGCTGAGAGGTTGTAACACCACAATCAACAACCAAATAAAATGAGACTTTTAATTATCTTCCTCTCTGCTGCCTGAACACAATATCATTCGTATAGTTATCTAATCTTTTTGTAAATGTAATTTGTCATTAACATAAAAGGTAGGAGGCGTATTGTCAGGTTCAGTTCTTTTTATATTTTGTCATTGTAACTTTCAGCGTGGTGATTTATGCTTTTGAGGTGCTGGCTGAGAAAGTGTTCGCTTTGCTCTTTGCTTTCAAACCCTTTTCAGAGAGATTCGTGTAGCCTGAAGCTAACCGTGATGTCAGATATAAAGGACCTTCATGTTTCTCTGTGGCTGAAGTAACCAAACAGTTCTGGATAGACGGTAATAGACATGCTTACCATTAACAGAGAGATGGACTCAACAAAACACAGGCCTCGGAGGTTTGAATCTGTGGGCATCTATTGTTAGCTGTGAATGCCTGGCTGCCATCCCATAATATCTTGAGAGCTCTTTGTTCGCTCAAGCCTGTCACCAGCCGTTTTTCCTCACATTCTCTATAAGCTGCTTTTGCCTGATAGGCAGTTTGTTGTGGATCTTCTGAAACGGGCCGATTGGTTGACAATATGAAACATTAACTAACTAAACTACATTTTTCAGTATAGTGCGACAGTCACAGTAGCACAGCTGTTATAAAAAAAATGTTGATAAGTGATGATAAATGGTAAATCACAATTTTTATTAGCTATTTGTCATTCAGAATCTAGTGGGATATATTTTCCTGAACGTATGTATATCTATGTTATAAAATCTATTCATTTATATCATTTTATTAGTGCGTGTGTGTATGTATAATTTTTTAATATTTTTAATTAATATTTAAATTATTTCAAAAATAATAAATAAAAATATAGTCAAAACAGTAATATTGTTAAATATTATTGCGATTTAAAATACATGTTTTCTATTTTAATATTTAAAATGTAATTTATTCCTTTGATGGCAAAGCTGAATTTTCAGCATCATTACTCCAGACTTCAGTGTCACATGATCCTTCATAAATCATTCAAATCAAATCAATCAAATATCCTAAGTTGGTGCTCAAAAAACATTTCTTATTATCATAAGGAAAACAGTTATTTTGCTTTTTTATGGAAACCGTAATATATATTGTTCAGGATTCTTTGGTAAATTTCTATTTCTATTCTAATTTCTATTTCTTTTATTTGAAATAAATCGTTTGTAGCATCATCAATGTCTTTAATATCACAATTTAATGCATTCTTGCTGAATATATATATATATATATATATATATATATATATATATATATTTTTTTTTTTTTTTTTTTTTTTTAATGTTACTGAATCTATATTGCATACCACTGCATAGCATACAATTAAATTATTTGTAATTTTTATTTATTTATTTATTTATTTATTTATTTATTTTCAATTTTTGGGCATACTTGGTCACTATAATATATTTGCTAGCCAAAGAGGTTGAGTTCTCCATACCTGTATGCAGCAGCAAATTCCCATTTCTCTAAGAATTATGTCCCGTGTCTCAGAGGCTCCAAATCAATAACCGAACCACTGATGGAATTTGCAGCATGAGTGCGTGCAGAACTCAGGTCTAGTTCTGGTCAGCCCGGCATGCTTTCTTATTCGACACTTTTTATTTGACTTTTCAATGCAAGAGGGATTGTATTTTTCATTAGGATTATTCTTTTTTTTCGATCTAGTTCCCCCAGGCTGAAAGAGACTGATATATTTTGTACAACCGTGGCAGACCCTTTTCAAAGAAGGTTTCATAAGACAGGGACACTGAGGCAAGTGAATCCATGAAACTCTCCGTAAGAGCATTGTGCACCTAATTCATACTGATGGATCCAGGTCACCTCAGTGAGACGGCCTGACGGTCTGTTCCTGACCTTGACTTAAAATCCGGGATTGTAGGAATAAAAATGTTGAATTCTGAGAAGCTGCGGCCTGGATATTGATTTCTGTGGAAAAATGGTTTAAGAAATCACCAGATTAAATGCAATTCATATGGCTCATCAATCTTCTGAGTTCTTCTGCAGCAAACATTCAGTTCCCATGTTTTATTTACTTCCTTTGCCTTTTAAACAAATGACGCTTAAAGGAATATTTCACCCAAAAATGAAAATTTGCTAAAGATTTACCAGTCTTCAGGTCATCCAAGGTGTAGATGAGTTTATTTCTTCATTGGAACAGATTTGTAGAAATTTAGCATTACATCACTTACTCACCTTTGCAGTGAATGGGTGCCGTCAGAATGAAAGTCCAAATAGCTTATAAAAACGTCACAATACTCCACAAGTAATCCACACGACTCCAGTTCATCAATTAATATCTTGTGAAGTGAAAATCTGTGTGTTCGTAAGGAAAAAAAAATAAATAAATTTGTCTTCAAAACAAATTTTTGAATATTTTTGTTTGCTAACTGTACTGGATCTGTGCATATTTCTCTCACGATTCAGACTAAACAACTTTTTCACTGGAGAAAGCAATGTTATGGATAGAGGACTCATATTTCAGCTGGAAGCAACTGTTTTTTATCAGCTGTTTGGACGCTCATTCTGACGGCACCCATTCACTGCAGAGGATCCATTGGTGAGCAAGTGATGTAATGTTAAATTTCTCTAAGTCTGTTCTGATGAAGAAGCAAACTCATAAACATCTTGGATGGTCAGAGGATAAGTAAATTTTCATTTTTGGGGTGAAATATTCCTTGAAATATGAAATTATTCTTTTGAAGTAATTAGCATTAAATTGTATTTTGTTTGTTATTTCCTTACATATTAGTGCATTTTGGCAGGAGGTCATGTCTTGGCCAAAGTGAATTCACCTCTGTCCTAGTATCCTGGCTAAAAAAAACACATTCTCTTAAAGTGGCAGTAGAATAGTTGAAATACTATAATAACTCCTGCAAAACAGAATTAAATCTAGTCCAAACATTTTTTTATTTTCTAGACTTGTCATACTGGACTAGGCACTGCATGACTGTGAAAACACTGCACCATGTGGCATGTTGGAGAAAGAGAGAGAGAGAAACCCTGTTTTAATCAGATTAAGCTTGGCTACAGTCCCAAGATGAAGTGCAGTACTTGTGTTTTGTGCATGGCTTATCCTAAATCTCATCCATGGAAATAATCTGCTTTTAAAAAGCAGGAAACAAATCAGCTACAGTAAGGACATAAGTCAGTGTCATTAGAGAGTGATTAAATATTTTATGTAGTGCGCTGCTGAGATTTTGCATGCGTTTTGGTGTGTGTGTGGTCCAGCTGGGAGAAATAGGACGCATGAACTGAACTCTTCTTCATAGAACAGGAGTCACGGCCTGCCTCCCACCTGCCTGTTTTCTCTGAAACTAAATATCACACTTAAAGGCACAATCAAAACACACACTCATAATGTACATGCTGCCTCTATATAATAATATAGCAGCCTTGACTGCAAGAGTCCCAATTGTCCAAGACAATATTCTAAGTCCCCCATGTAAGAAAGATATTTCCTTTGGTACTTCTGCTGTAATGATGACAAAGCTGCTGTAGTTTTCAAACTATAGATTAAATCTATTTAAAGTAAACCTTTTATTTTTATTTTTATTTTTATTTTTTTGCATTATTTTTTAATTTTTATTTTTTGTTATTTTTCTTTTGTCATAGAAAGACTTTTGTACTGTTAATAGATGAAAATAAATCACACTGATTAAATCCATGAATCCATAAATTGATTTTCTTCAATAAAAACAACAATTGTTCTGAGAACAAATTAAATATTGTACATTTTAAAAGGTGTTTTTTAGCATTTTAATTATGTTAATTAATTATTTTAATGGTACTTATTTTAAGTAATTGTAGTTATCCTGCAGCCCCCTCGGAAGTCAAAGAACTTGGACAATATTCCACAATGAGGAGTCATCATTCTCACAAATGTGATATATTGACTGATTCTAATATTGTATACTGTCATATAGTTTTTTCTGCAGTAAGTAATATATTTTGGTACATGCATCAGAATCCTAGCAGTTGCACATATAGTACAACATTACTAACATTGGTGTACATCTGCTATTTTAAGACTATAATCATAACAGTTTATGGAACATTTTCTGATACTATAACCTTATTAAATTATAATTTCAAATTCAGTTTATTTTGCACACATTATGCAGAGCTTTAGAAGTAGCAAATGCTTTTATAAATAACGGTGCTATTTAATAAGTCCACATGCTTTCAGACAGTGAGGATTTACTTTATCGTAATAATGAAGTGATTTCCGTGGTCATGCGAAGTGTGTGTGTGTGTGTGTGTGTGTGAGAGAGAGAGATCAGCTGGTGTGGTTTTGCAGAGGGTCTAAGGGCCATGGTACGAGCAGCAGGGTTTTAAATTATTTATCAAAGGCCTCAGAGAAGTCACTGCAGTGGTTCATTTCTCTTGCTGCCTCTCGTTCATTCCCCTTTTCACTCAAGCGTAAATATCTAACAAGGAAAAGATGAACATCATCACACTCAAGATCATGCACACCATCCGACCAGATTTTAATAACACAGACCGATGTCTTTCATTAATTACAATACTCCACTGCAGCACGTCTGCGCTATGCAGTAGGACGGCGCAGTGAAGAACAGATTGATCAGACTCTGGTTGGGTTTGTCCATGTCAGCTGCTGCCACACTTACCTTGATTGGATTCCGATACAGCCTGTTTCAAAACGAGCCAGGACTCATTATTTCCTTGGAGTTGACTCCATTTCATTCTATGCTCGCTAGATTAAATGTAAGAAATGCCATAATGCAATTTTAGCTCATTGAGTGCTGGGGATTTAATTGCATTAGGCTCAAGCGTTTGCACACAGACACATGCATGCATCTGCTGTGGAGCAGCAGGTGGTGTTTTTGCATGTGCCAGCACTCAGTCAGATTAGCTGCAATCCATCCATCCACCTTAATGCACACAATAGCATAGCATATGCCCTGTAGGCCGACTGTCTGGTCTGTTTCGGGATTTTCCCGTTGAAGATTTTGTCCTCTATGGCAGAAAGACGTGCCTGGACAAATACGTCTAGCCAAGGACATGATCTTCACCTTCACTCATATACAGCAGGGTGATTGGAAACTGAAGGATGGAGTCCTTAGCAGGAAGGTTGGTTCGGTGATCTAAGGCAGGCTATTGAGACGGGAAGTAATTACAGACTTTTTGGATCCTGTGTGCAGCTTCTTTAGACTGGAAAACAGTTTTTCCTACCTTCAATATAGCTCTAAAAATGTACATTTTTGTATCACTGATCTTTGAGTATTCGCATGTAAAGGATGTATCAAGGTAATACTACCATTTAGATGTAATTTTGATAAGGTGTGACTCACATAGAACATGAAATGTGTCCTGTGAGGCCATCCGTGAAATCTGAAATGGGCCAATTTCTCTTGGTGTGCCATCTTTCTGCCTTCTTCCCGTGGGATGTGATATTCGGCTATGTGTGCAGCCTGCTAATGGAGTTGATTTAGAGCTGTGTACATGTGGATTATATGTTTGCTAAAGCATTTATCATTTCCATTTTTTAACCAGTCTCACTGCGCATATACATAGTCATACATACACTACCGGTCAAAAATTTGGAATAATTACAATTTTTACAATATTTTTGAAAGAAATCTCTTTCATAATCTTTTAAATCTCACTCAAATAATCAGTAATAAACAGTGATATTGAGAAATATTATTACAATTTAAAATAACTGTCTCTATTTTAATATATCTTAAAATGTAATTTATTCATGTGCTGTAACGTTGAATTTTCAGCAGTCATTACTCCAGTGCTCAGTGTCACATGAGTCTTCAGAAATCATTCTAATATGCTGATTTGGTGCTTAATTTGATCAATTATTATTGGTGCTCGATTATTAATAATGGTTCCTATTAATATCAATATTGAAAAGTTTTGACTTTTTTCAGAATTCTTTGATGAATAGAAAATTTAAAAGAACAGCACTGAAACAGAAATTTTTTGTAACATTTTAAGTCTTTAAAGTCACTTTTTTAATTTAAAAAATTGCTTGCGCCAAACTTTTGAACAGTACTGTATCATGGTTTCCACAAAATGTTAAGCAGCAAAAAACCTTAATTATTCCAAACTGTTGACTAGTGTGTGTATATAATATGATATTACATTTTAGTATTTTTTTTTTCTTCTTATCAACATGATCTTATGGGTGTTACCCATAAACATTTCTCATAAAATAATGTAGTATCTAAATTTTTTTATTCAAAAATATTTTATTTAATATTTAATTATATATAGGTCAATGAAATTTGTTTTGATTTGATTATTGTTTGTTATTTTTTTTATTTTATTTTATTTCTATACATTCTATATCATTATGTCCATTGTAGTTCTGAATTTGTTGTGGACTTGAGCAAAATTAATTCAGTGATTTTAGAACGTCTTTGCTTCCAAGCTGACGCCTGTAACTTTAAGCTGCACACACAGTACAACAAGCGTTTAGGAATTCTGCTGATGAATTCAATCAGTGGAGATCCAACAAATGGTGTTACAAGCCAACTGTGTGCTTTGACTCTGAGTGAATTTGCTCTTTGAGTCATGGCATCCACTGCTGCAACCCCACTGAAAGGCAGAAGGCAGACCCCAGTATTATACTCGGCCCCACGCCGCAAGAATGGTCCTGTCAGGCTGTCGCCAATTACTGGGACAAGTGCCTAAAAGTAAACCAAACACGCCTGTCCGGCTTCCAGCAGACCATACAAAGAACCAATTGACTAACCAAGTCTCCATTAATTCTCCAGCCAATTTGTAAACATCACGGGCATTAACTTTGACACCCACAGGCCACTAACATCTTAAGCCTCAGAATTGTGAGATTTTGCCCGATTAAGTGGAGGGAACGTGTCTGGCACGTGTGCATTAGGCCAACAGTGCAACCTTAATTAAAGCCAAAGGCCACAAACCCACACACTCCCATCATGCATCATTCATACAGATGGTGGAACAGAGATGATTTTTTGTGCTTATTTTGGCCTTTAACTGAACAGAAGGTCTTTAGGGATCAAAGCAATGCATTGTTTTTGTAATCAGTTGTATTTAACAAAGAATGAATCAAGTTTAGTTAATTAACACGGTTTCTGCCAGTACAAGTGAATGTTACCATATGTCAGTTACATTATTTTATTTTATTATTTACTTTTATTTATTTTATATTATTTTTTATATTTAATTACTTACTTTTATTTTCTATACAATGAAAGTCACTGTGTCCATTGTTGTTTTGGACTCTGACTTTCATTGTATGTACAAAAGCAGTTGAAACTTTCTTCAAAATTTCATCTGCTGTGCGCTGTAGAAGATTTTTGTAGAACTGTTCCCCTTTAACATGATTTGAACATGTTCCTGTACAGTTCAGTAAAGCAAAGAGAAAAGATTTGAATAGCGGTATATCCTTAAAGACAACATCAATAATTATAAACATAAAAGCTTATATGGATAGGTGGATAAGATCTAAGAAATATAAGAACAAAGCGAAGTACGAACAGAGAGGATGAAAACAGAGTCAACAAGACTGCTTTTTAACACTGTTTCGTTTGAAATATAAATCAGACCATTTTTATTCCTGTCTACTATCTGCAAATGAACAGAATTCCCATAATTGCACAATCGTTAATGAAAAGAAGTAAAATGATGCTTAATCAACATTGGTTTTGTAAAACTGACAGAAGTCCACTGATAATAAGTCAACCAAATTTAGAGCAGCTATGTTTAAATAAGGTCCTTTGCCTCTTATAATTCATATTTGTGCTCATAATTTTACTACTGAGAAAATGTTCAAGCACTGTTTCTTGATCTCCTTTAACCACATACTTCATCCTGGTTTTGCTGTATTTAACATAACATTTATTGTTCTTAGTTATATTTGAGATCAGCATGATTTGCTGTTTGCACATTTTTTATTTTACTTCCACAGTGTGGTGAAACAGGATATTCAACAAGCGAAAGTGAAGGGTGGGATTTGATTGGGTCTTAAAAAGTGGGCGTTACTTTCCAGTTTGCTAAAACAATGTTTAAACAGCTATTGGTTAACATCATCCATTCACAATAAAACCAGGAATGTGCAAGTGAAATAGTGAATAAGGTCAGCTTTAAACAACTCACTATTGATTACTGTCTTCTGGCTCTTACACACACAAACACATTCACACACTCTCTCGTGCAGCGTAACTACTGTACACTGTGCTGCAGAGATGCTGCATGCTGCTAGGTATTATTACATTTTCATCTTTTTGAGTCTGACTCATAAAATTGTGATCACCTCAGTGGAATGATAAATCTACCTTCCAGCCTTTAAGAGAAAATATGTGAGGAAAGGATTTGGCACTTTTCCCTTTAACAACCGAGGAACCCCAAGATGCTAATGTATTAAAGAAGCAGCTTTACGACTTTAGGACACTGTCTTTTCACGTCTTCTGTTTTTGCAGTATAGCACGTATGTGTTAGACACTGTTTTGGGGAATTTGTATCTTTACTGCAATGCAATTATTCTAAACTGTATACTGTGCATTTTGCATGTGATTTTTAATTCATTAAGTTATTTATTTATTTGTATAAACGATGCAATAGTAACTTGGAATGCTGCATTAGTGCTTTGAATAATCTCTAATTTCTTTTCCTCCAAGGATGTTTTCCCTTATGAAATAAAAATATATGGACATATCGGAAAATATAATAAGATATATTACATGATGCTTTTTTAGTCCTTACATTTTTTCAAAATACTGTAATATACAGTATGCATCGAACATGTATGGATATTGATACACATATATGTATATATATATATATATATATATATATATATATACAGAGAGAGTTTTAAATGCAATAGCTTTAATGCTAATTAGCTTTTTCTTAATTTAAAAAGTTTTTTAAAAATTTTAAAGTTACAAATTTAAATTCTTAATATATATGTTATATATATGTATATATGTGTGTGTGTGTGTATATGTACATATATATATGTGTGTGTGTGTGTGTGTGTGTATACATATATATATATATATATATATATATATATATTTTTTTTTTTTTGCCATGATGTATATTATTCTGTATAATTACAATATATGTTAAATTATTTAATATATTGATTGTTAATGTATAAGGCAATATATTTTCTTTGTGTAAGGTTTGACATGGCTGCACATCCCCATCAGGAACGTGACACTGCAGCAGGGCCCACGTTAAGCTTAACGCATTAGTTTGCGCATTACGCATTCATTTGTGTGATATGTCTTTCCTGGCTGAACGCTGATGACAAACAAAGCTGTTTAATCTGCAACAAGCACCTTGGTTTGATAAATAGTTGGATAAAAATAATATGAAGACATCAGTAGGATTGAGAATCTTCTCGTTATGCTCCCTCTCGTGTGGCATGAGCAGAGGCCCTTATAACAAGTTCATAATTAGTCGCATGCATAACCTACGGTGATTAGCGCAGGCATACGGTTGTTAACACTACGTTCCCTCATTTCCCTAAAGAGGTTCCTTTTAATTAGAGAGTGTATTGTTAGTTTTTCTGCTGCTATCTTTCTCTTTGTGCTAAACGAAAATTGCATCTGTTATAATGTGAGCCGAAATGTAAACTGCATAATGTATGTGTCAAATTCATCCATGCACACGGCAATAGCCTCTCTTCTTTATTTACAGCAAAATAACTATTTTACTTTTTTACGCAGGCGTAAACAGCATCTCACGGAAGTCTATTGTTCCTTGAAATTGAATTCCTACAATCCACTACCCCTGAAAGGAAATAAACAAAACACAAAGCCATAAGATAACAAGACTGACTTGGCTATAATATTAAGTGTAATGAAGGTTTCCTCATCAATCTCAGCTCACGTGTTGGCCATCCTCACACACATGGTCAGTGGTGACTGACACAAGAGAATCTATTAAAGAGGTCAGGATTTTATCAGCACTGAATATTGATCCGTCGCCGTGCTAAGCCTACAAAAATGCAAGGAAACCGAAGGAAAGTGCAGTTGGCTTCACACTATACGGATATGCTGTTTTGAGTTTGCTCATTCTAATGCAAGATGAGTTTGACTGTGTAAGATCCATATTTATGGCTGTATTTTTTTAATGATTAAAACCTGAAAAATTCAATACAAGAAAACCAGCAGCAACATTTCAGTCAGGTGACTTTTATACATAAAAATAAGTCTATTCAGTCTATAACAGTATGTGCATTTGTGTTTGTTGCAGAATTACAAGGAAAGAGAAGAAGACTGTGATCATCTATCTATCTATCTATCTGTCTGTTTGTTTTTGTTACTTGCAAATCATGTTTAGTATAATTAACTAAAACGAATACTATAAAAACATTTTTTGTTACTTGAAATAAAATAAATGTTAACTAAAATAAAATATAAAAAGCATCAGTTTGTTTTAATTTAATTTAATTTAATTTGATGTACTAAAATAACAAAAATTGAAAAAAAAAAATTTTTTTTAAAAACTATACAGATAAAAAAAATTGAAAATAAAAATAATAAAAATGGCAAAAACACAGCTAAATTACTAAAACTTTGAAATGACTATCAAAACAGAAAAAAAAATCAACAAAAAAGTCTAAATATTAATAAAAACTATAACAGTATTTCAGTGCTATTAAAATAACACTAATGCAAATTGCAGATATACTATGCACATTTGTATTGGAATGTTTTTATGTGACTTGCAAGTCACATTTATTTTTGCTATACTTGAAATAAAATAAATGTTAACTGAAATAAAATGTAAAAATCCTCTGTTTTTATCATTGAATTTACTTTGACTTGGTGTACTAAAATAACTAAAACAAAAATGGAAATAAAAATGAAGAAATCTATATTTTAAAAAATAAAAATAATAAAAATGGCAAAAAGACAACTAAATTAAAACTTTGAAATGACTATGAAAACAGAAAATATAAATAAATAAATAAATATAAATAAAAATAAAAAAATAATAAAAACTAGTATCTTATTAAAATAACACTATTGCAAATTGCAGATATATTGTGCACGTGTATTGGTTGGGGCAAAATTATTTTAACTTCCATAAACCTAAGTGAAATATGCTGTTATTTTGAGGCAAACACAAAAACTGCAGTCCTTTTAAAATAATCATTGCTTTTTAAGTGATGCATTACTTCTCCTGTCCACATCGAATTCTAGACGAATATATGAAATCTTTTTGAAATTGCAAAATCGATGCAAAAATTCAGCGTATAGCGCTCTCTCCCCCGGTGTCACCATTCATTTGCATGTTCTGTCAGCAGTGGTCAGAAGAGCTTTGATTCAGCAGAAAGAGGCATGCCCCAGTCTATAATATTGATGCCAAAAGAGAAAAGGGGAAAGAGGGGAAAGAGGGGAAAGAGGGGGAGGTGTGGAGGGGTAAAGGATGCAGAAGGGGTGGTGGGGGTGGGGCCTCTGGATTGGTGGGGGTGGGGCTGAGCCTTAGCTGCAGATTATTCTAGAAATTGCCAGCTGCAGCAGTGTCTGCAATCAGGCTAAAACCGGTTTTGACTGGGGAGGTGGAAGTCACAGTCGATTTTTGTCAAGCCAGCCCGGGTGACTGTTTATCTCTAGGGCTCAATGGGACAACATGCATTACAGCGAATGTGAAAATGTCCCAGCACTTCATAGTCAGTTTAATAATTCATTCACCTCCTTCTCCAGTTTGTCACAGATTGAGAGAGAGAGAGAGTTGTGATACTTCCGTCCGGCTCTGATAAACCGTAACCCATGCGTTAAAATTCAAACAACAATAATATGTACCGAACAAAGCAAAGTAAACGGTGTAGTTTGGAGTGCTGGGAGATTAGATACAGCACAGGGTGTCAGGCCGCATTCGGGTTTTTTTCCCCCTCAGGACGGTGTTCTCATTTCCACTGCACATCTCTATGGAGCCGACAGATGCTGGAGGTCCTGCAGGATCCAGAGCCCTGGGACAGTGCCTGATTAAAACACACTATTAATAACGAAGAGGCGCTCTGCCAGCGACCGCACCCACGCAGATTTAATCTTAATCTGTAAGCATTCGCATTACGGAGCCCAGAGCTCCGGCTCTCAGCCCTGACCCCCGATCGCCTCCATTCCCCGTGACATCAGCAAAGGCAGGGCGGCCATTTTCCCACACAGCGCTGAGAATTTGTAATGGAGGGAGCTGAGCTTGGTGAGGGGAGAGAAAGAGTGGAGGCGAGATGCATGGACGGCAATGCAGCAAATCTAATGCATGCAACTTCGACTTTTGAGGGGACAGTTTTAAAAATTGTACACTACCATTCAAAAGTTCAGGGTCATTAAGATTTTGTTATGTTTTTTGGAAGAAGTGGATTATGCTCACCAAGTCTGCATTTATTTGATCAAAAATACAGTTAAAGAAGTAATATTGTGAAACATTATTGCAATTTAAAATAACTGTCTCCTGTTTAATATTTCAAAATTTATTCCTGTGATGGCAAAGCTGCATTTTCAGCATTCATTATTGCAGTCTTCGGTGTCACGTGATCCTTCAGAAATCAATCTAATATGCTGATTTGGTAAAGGCATCTTAATTTTGATACCTCATTTTAGACATATTACAAGGCCGCACACAGCGTTGGGGAGTAACTAGTTACATGTAACGGCATTACGTAATTTAATTACAAAATAAATGTAACTGTAATCCATTACAGTTACTGAGAAAAAATGTTTATTACAGTTACTTATGAAAATGTTAACAATTACAAAGGGGGTTACATCTGAATATTTTCTGCAGAAAGCTAGGATATGTTGAATAATATTAATTTGTTGCTTTGCCTGTGTTTGATGTGCACAATGCCTCTGACCATTTAAAGTCCGGTTAGTAAAGTGATGGTATTCTGATGTTTTTGATTGGTTGATAGTGTTCCAAGGCTGGAAATGTAAAAATCAAAGTAAAAAGAGGTGCTAACGTCTGATTTTGTGGTGGCTGTGCTTTAAAATTAAATTATTATAATCTTAATTCAAGTGATGAAGGATTTTGAAAGTCTGACAGTAATTAGTGTTGATTACTGCTGTAAGGTTAACGCTGCCTGGTTTTGAAAACATTTGTTAGAAATTTAGAAAAGTAATCAAAAAGTAATCAAATGTAGTCAGTTACATTACTTTAATAAAGTAATTGAAATAGTTACACTACTTACATTTTACATTTTGAATAGGGTAACTTGTAATCTGTAACCTATTACATTTCCAAAGTAACCTTCCCAATACTGGCAGCACAGTATACTTCCCGTATAAAGCAATCCCAGAATGCATTGTGACAAGAAAAAAAAAATCCAAGGTGAAAAAAAGGTTAATGACTCGTCACAGACTGTTAATGCATTTCCACAATAACTAACATCATAAATCTAGCCCCATTTTTTCATTTTCAAACAATTTTTTGTGCAATTAACACTATAGTTTGTGTTGGGGGAAAAGGGAATGGAAAAATATTTGAAGTTTACCCTGCTATAGTTTGTGTTCACCTTTGAAATCAGTCCATATGAATAAATGTATCAAATTTATTTCATTCACTTCTGAAAAGCATTAAAGGGATAGTTCACCCAAAAATGAAAATTCTGTCATCATTTACTCACCCTCAAGTAGTTTCAAACCTGTATGAATGTATGAACCTGTATGAATGTTCTTCAGAAGATATTCTGAAGAATGTGGGAAACAGAGCAGTTCTGGGGCACCCTTGACTTCCATAGTATTTTTTTTTTCCTACTATGGAAGTCAATGGTGCCCCAAAACAGCCTGGTTACAAACATTCTTCAAAATATCTTCCTTTGTGTTCGGCAGAACAAAGACATTCATACAGGTTTGGAACTACTTGAGGGTGAGTAAATGATGACAGAATTTTCATTTTTGGGTGAACTATCCCTTTAATACATTTGATTTAATCTGATTTAGAATAAATTAATATGTTATGCTAATTTGGGATGATTAGAGTATCAATGTTAGCTTAGCAACACGCTAACTTCAAACTATTGAAATCAATTCAAAGTCAAATCTCCTGCTATTTGTGTGATGTTGCTTTCTACCGATCTACAGCATTTCAAATCGGTCCCTTATTGATGTTAGAAGAAGACAGCTGTCAATATAGGGAGCGAGAAAGCTCACTAGATTTTGAAACAGAACTTATATGTCTGCAAATACAAGGTAAGCTGCAACATCATTCCTCAGTAAACACAGTTTATCATATTGATCGCAGTGGGGATCACTCCATCTTCAAACTGTCTAGCGACAAACATCCTGTCTTTCAAACTCAAATCATTTTTTTGGACTTTAACATGAGCATACAGGTTCAGTCTGAGATTACGAACACCCACAACGATTTCTTACTTGCTTGCTAGCCTCTACCTGAGAGGACGGTTGATACACATACCGTTTGTGAGTAAGTGAGTGTATGGGCTCTTCATCTGTTTTAGCAGAGTGAAGTTGTGATAATATCTCTGGGCAGTGCAGTACATGTCCTCCGGCAAGGTAGTGGTAGTGGGCCAGTCAGAGATCAGGTGGATAAATTTAGCCTCGCTCCATCCTGGATTCACATCTGGAGAGGGCGGAAGAGAGCTGTGTAACAGCAGTTTGATTAAAATAACCACAGGTAACTATAAGCCAGGTCAAAGCAGAAGCAAACTGTATACATGTAGGAGAGACCATTGTGACAACTTGCCCCAGTCTTCTCATATATATATAGCTTGTATATCTTTAATAAACCTTGCAGAAATTCAAAAGGTCATTGGTTTTAACAGATACAGGCCTTGTTCATTTAAATATATAATTCTGATCACTTTTGCTTTCGATTTGAGGGAATGAGGGTAAAATCCCAAGAAGCAGCAGAAAGCAGCACTTGAATTTCAATCGATGGTTTGGCATCATGTGGAGGCTGATATTTCCTCTGTTGTTCTGCTCGTCGTGTCACTCCCTCTATTCATTTCTCTCTCTCTCTTTCTCTCTGTTAGGCTCTTGGTTTTGCAGAGCCATAATCCCTTGACATTTGATGTTCTCACGTTTACTGTTTGAAGTTCTCAGTGCCTTTCTGCTCGCTCTCTTCCAAGCAAAGACAAGCTCCTTCGTCCTACCTTTGTACAATTGCAGGGCACAAAACAGCTTCTTCTACATATTCAGCTGTTGTCACTATCCGTCTTTTGACGCATATGCCCTACCAGCAGCTCAGTATACAGTACATGCTTTAGTGTTAGGCTTATTTTATGTATTATAGTATGTATTTACATAGATAATATTTATTTTATGTAAACTTATCCAGACCCATTGAGACAGAGAAAAAGTCATGTACTTATTTTTCAGTAAAATATCTGAACGTCGTTAAACCAAGGTGCATTTACTTGAGAAGCAAAATAGTTAAGATTAAGATTTGTTTTTGGATAATATATCCCAAATTAAGTAAATTTTTCTGACATTGCATTGGCAAATTGGTTGTTAGAATTCTTGTTTTAAGCATAAACCTCACTAAACTGTCTTAATTTATGATTAAAACAGGAAAAAAAAAAACAGTTTGCTAATTGGATAAGAAAAATTACTTTTTTCATATTCTCTGAAAACAAGTCTGAATAACACTCTTAAGCAGATGTCTAATTTTGGGATGTTAAATATTTTACTGGATGAAAAAAAAATGATTAAGAAAATAGTTTTGTAGTGTTCACATTTACCATTTTTACATCAGGTTTCAAATCAAAGGTACAGTATATATTTATAGCATGTCATGTTTTTGAATAGATGGTGCAGATGTGTGATACAAAACATTATAATTATAAATATAATAATGCAGAATCTTTATGTTGAAATATTGATTCCCTCTTTATGTTTAGTGATAAATTAAATCTGTTTAGGATTTTAGGGTGAAATACTTACATGCTGATTATTTAAATAATATAAAATCTAACAAAAGATTTCAGATTTACAAAGTGTCATACATTTAAATTGTGAATTATTAATGGTGCCTCACTAATTCTCTTCTTATAAGTGTAGAGGCTTGTGAGGCTTGTTGAGGAGAGATGTTCAATCAGTCAATCAATCAATCATTATGAGGTTTTTACAGATTTTTAAAATGAATGAATGAATGAACAGACCTGCATTTATGGACCAAAATATCATATGTAATTTGAAACTGAACTCTTTTTCCCCAGAAATCATATGCACAACAATCTTAAAGCCCATCTTAGTTATACAAAGAAAACACAGAAGCAGTAGTTTGGAGGAGCAGGTGAAATCACTTGACGATATGGTAGAGCGCTTCATAAGGTTAAAAAAAAGACAACTCTCTGGAAGAAATTAGCTTGGAGAAATGAACTAATCAGACACAGCTACAGCCAGGTGTCACTTTACCACAACTGCACAGCAGAAAATGTGGCATTTCCTGGAGATCCAAGAGCTTGTTCTTAGAAGTAGATCTTCTTGTTTAATTCACATAATTAGAAAGCAAGGTCAAAAAAATCCACCTGTGGTCCCATCAGTAGATGACACATCTGCCAATTTGATTACTTCTGCGAATTGAGGATATCGTATCCCATGACATGGAACCTGTGTTTTAATTTCTAATTTATTTCCCACAATAGTTGTATCATTCACCTTTAATTTGTCAAATATTCTTTGGAAAACTCCACAAATGCAGTGCCGTTTGTTTGGACTGAAACAACCAATCTCTTCATCTAAATTTAAAGCTTAAATACTCGACACATTCATTTGCAAATCGAACAATGGGAACTTATATGTGAGATGGACCCCTGTGTCATCACAGCTGTAATTTAAAGCAGTGATCCCTGTTCCTACCTCAATTTGCAATCACTCAGGGGGGTGTACATCGTACTTCGTTCAAATGAGGCTATTTGAATATGAATAACACAAGGTGTGGTGCATTATGATAATAGCTTTCAATTAAGCACAGATATCTCCATATACACCTTAAAGAAGCTGGAGTGGAATATTACCCTGCTAATAACGCTTTGCACAATAGGAAGTGCTGGTTCTCATAACAACATGATATGATGATTTGCAATTTCATTATATCCTTGTATTTGTATTTGAATCAGCTGGCATTAATGTTAATGGATTGTCTTGTTTTTCAAGCCCTCCTGATTTTAAAATCGCTTGGTGGCTGTCAATTGTGCAAGTCGGTTTTCCAGTAGTCACAAAACCATTTCGTTTTCCCCATCGGCTGGTGAAATTGGTCCTTTTGAGGGTGTCTTTTCACATTTTATGTGAATAGAGTATTGATCAGTACTTCAGAGTAATGGCTTAAAATAACCTTTGATAAGTGCCAGAAATAACCACAGAAAAAATTAAACACAGACATTTTGCAGTGCGCCTTCACCTGAAATACTAGTTATGGTAGAAACATATATGTTTTTTTATTTAGTACTGTCCTGAATAAGGTATGTCACATAAAAGATGTGTACATATAATCAAGACAAAATAGCTGAATTTATAAAAATCATCCATTCAGAAGTTTACATTCGCTTGATTCCTAATGTGTTACCTAGATGATCCACGTCCTTTTTTTATTATTTGAATTTGAACATCAGGGTAAATAGTGCGAATTTTGTCTTCTGGGAAACATGTAAGTATATTCTATAGCTTTTGTAGGGCAGTACTAAATGAGAAAAAT